>VZTQ01008300.1:0-119820 GCA_013400755.1 Pelecanoides urinatrix
CTTCCTCGCCTGTCCCTTCTGTAAACTTGTACTATTTAAAAGATAATTTTTCTCTTCTCTCAATATTGCTTTTTAGAAAATCATGAGAACAAATAATACAGCCAATCCAGAACAGACTGTGAGGTAGTTCATTGTATACTCCAAACTTGTGTGCCAATTCCTCTGCATAATAGGTTACCAAACATCAGCTGAGGAGCACAGTCAGCTACTGTAGTTCAGCTCATAGATGTCAAGTTACTGGACTCCAGCAACTTGCTATGTATCTGGGAGTTACCAATGAGAAAGATGATGTAGACCATAACTTGTATACTTTCCAAATTTGGGGCTTTACTAAGTAAAAGTACTGTGACATGTCGATAGTAACTTTTTAAATCAACTATGCAGGCCTCTATTTAGTGACAATATTTGTAGGAATGGTAATGAGTAATACAGAGTTATAGTGTATACTACTCAATATTGTTATAAGCTGATGGAGGATGTTGTGTTGACTCTACAGCATAGCTGGATTTTACACAAAATAAAAGAAAAAACCAAAAGGCCTAGCACAAAGCCCTCTTTACACCAATATTTTTGTCCTTGTACTAAATGTAGGTGGCAAACCCTGAAGCTCTTTCTTTCCCATTTTCACTAAATCCTTAGTGATGCAAACTTTTCACTGATGGACACATTTCTGGAAAAGGGCAGCCTGTTTTGTTCTGTCAGGATTAGTAACGTTATAAGCTCTCAGGTGCAGCATTGCTCTTCACATGTACATCCATCAACATCCAAACTTTACTTGCCAACAAACAGTGCTCCTCTCCTTCTGTTTTTCTATTGTTTTGTTGCCTGTGCTCTCCTCATTAGCCCTTCCATACTAAAACTTCAACCTATGAAATGGGGGGGGGGGTGTACAGGAGGCAAACAAAAAGAAAACCAAACAAAAACCCCCAAAACAAATAAACAAACAACTGCCCCCCCCCCAACCAAACTACAAAACCCCACAAAAACTGTGCCATTACATGAGATAATACCATTTGAACTTTTTTCGCTTGGCCTTCTGGAGCTCTGCAGCCAGAGGCTCAGGGGTGCTCTTGACAAAAAGACTGAGTGCAGCGCTGTGACTTGAAGTAGGTTTTGCACTTTCTGCTCCAAGCTGTTCCCCAGACACAATGTGATCTCTGGTGTAAATCTATGGTGTACAGGCTGCAAAGTACCCCTGTGCCTTTAGATTTGTTAGGGATTTCCAGACGTGCTCTGGTCATGTTACACCTGCCCCTGAGGCACAGAATATGGGAATGATCCTACAGAGCCGTTCTATCTCCAGTCCTGCTGGGGATTCCCTATCTGCGTCGTTATTGCAGCTTTTTGGCTCCTTCGCATTGTTTTGTGTGAAGGACAGAGGGAGAAGAAAATATCTGACGACTGGATGCTCTTTGGCAGTGGTTCAAAAATATAAATGCAGTATTTTCTCCTTAAAAAGATAAAAAGCCCACTGCTGCTTTATTACTTGACATTTATGTAGAATTATAATGAGTAGGCAACATAGTTCTGCTGACAGGCTGTCTGGAGGTGTTAATTGGAGTTGTTAAAGGAAAAAAGCAAGAAAGAGAAACAACACTCAAATGTTGCCGTAGCTTAAACATTCATATTTTTTGTGTATAGGTAATTTCACAAACATACTGTGATTTTTTTTTTTTTCTTTGTTTCCTCCCCAGCTTGTAGGAAGAAGTTTGTGTTCATCTACTGGATGTGTTGTCTCTATCTAGAAAAGACACGCTTAAAGGTAGGGACTACAATTAGCATGAAGATAGTCTAGTATAGGAGAATCACTGTTCACAGAGCTGGGATCCTTGAAAGTACCTAGTTCAACCACACCTGCTTTACATGTTCCTTGGTGTATGTTAGCTCACCTTGCATGCTTGTTGCTAAATTGGATCTCCTGTTCTTGTATTCTGTTGAGATACCTTATTAGCAGGCAGTAATTTTGGCATCTCTTATTTATCTTCTTCCATTCTAACTTTTCTATATCTCTTTGATGTCCTTTTCTTTCTTTTCCCCAATATGTAAAGGAAAGGGGAAAAAAATTATGATAAACTTTAGTGATTGATGTAACAAGTTTATTGGTAATTCAAATAGAGAAGTTGCTCAATGACTAGAAAGCTATTCTTGGCCTTTTGTGTTTGTGTTAACTTTTAGGTAAATGTGTGTTTATCAGTATTGGTCTAAAGTTGGTTTTAAGGTTTTTGGAGTTATGACAAAAAAGAGCAATTGGATATTAACTTTGTAAAATGAAAAACTTGATGGCTGCTGGCAAATATTGTGAAAATATCACCACTGTTTACCATGTAATGCCTTGCGATACTTCCAATAAAGACTTGGCTAGTGTGGGCTGTAACCCGAATTAATAATATTGTTTTGCTCATCTCTGTTAAAATGTCAGATTTTTTCTGTTCTTTAGAGGAATATCAATGTAAGCAAAGACATCTTTCAGACTGCCTGTCTGACTAACTGGAATGGATAAGTAAGATGAAATCCTTTCATTACAGAAAATGGATTTTACACAGAGATGTGCAAAGATATTATCGTCATCTTTCTTTGCAGCAAGTGAGTAACTTGTGTAGGTCCTCATTCTTCTGCCTTCATTGAAGTTGTTAAATACAAGGCTATTATCTTCTCTATGTATTTATTTACAGTATTAAACACTTGAATATTTGGTTTCAATTTGTACTTGTGTCGTCTAACTTTGGGTAAGTCGCTTAATTTGTTTCTCTATTTCCTGCCTGGATAGGGAGGTGCACTTCTTCCATCTCTTATCTCTTTTCATTTCAAGCTCCTTTTGGAATTTTTTGTTTTGGGGGAATAATGAATCTTAGCTGATATTTCATTACACCCAGAAGCCTCATGTTAACAAGTAACAGTAAAACAGGGATATTCTGTGAGCATTTCCTCTGAGCAGCATAGTTTCCACTTGTACAGGCTTGTACAAGGTAAGGTGCAACGATCTCCTCTTCCTATTTTTCTTTGTGCCCTCACCATGGCTAGTTGAATTAACAGCCCTTTTACTTCTGATCTTTCCACAAGGAGACTGGGAAGACACAAGGTCCTGCCTCCTGTTGAGGAGATGAGATGAAATCCTTTAGACTGGAAGTTGTTTGCCTATGGCTATGGTGTCGAGGGTAAATCAGACCAAAGCAGGGGAATTCTACTTTAATTTATTGCCAATCAACACAAAACTCTGACCGCTAATATAGGTGTTGGAGGGAGTATGGGGGAGCCCCCATCCTGGCCTTAACTGCCATTATTTTCAGGGAGAACTGGGAGGTCGAGGCGGTGCCGGCAGCGGTTTCCCTGCGGTCCCCCTCGGGCGGCTGCAGACCCTTCCTCGCCTCAGCCCGAGGCCGCTGCCCCGGCCGCGCCGTGCGGACTGGCGCTGGCTTCTGCCGCTGGCTTCCGCTTTCCTCAGGGCGGGCGGAACCGGTTGTAACCGGTGGGCGGCGGCGGGGGCGCCCTGACAGGCGGTGTGCGGGCCCTCAGAGCCACGCCTGTGAGGGGCTGGATTTACAGCTGGTGAGTCCCCAGTTGCTGCTTTCTATCTGGGGGGCTGGGGAAAAAGGGGGGGAAAAACCCTCCAGAAAAAGGAGAGGAGGCACTCCTCTTCCGTCTGATGGCACCTGGGCGCCTCTGAAGAGAAAACCCTCGCACCACAAAGGGGCCATCGATGCAGGCACCACCATGGCTGAGGGCAATCCACAGTGAAGAGAGGAGGTCTGCAAACCATACGGTTAAAAGCCCGATTATCTGTTTCTCTTCAGAAATACCTTTGAAACCAAGAGGCCGTGGCCAGGAACAGGGATGCCACTATTGTGAGTGTTTGAATTGAGACTTGTGTTGGTGCAGATGATGTTAAATTGCCTGTTTGGTTTATTTTAAGAAGGGAGAGGGAAAGCACTATGCAGTGTGTCAGAAAGCAAGGGAAGCGAAAATACAGAGGAGTTGTATGTCTCAGCATTTTATGGTAGCAAGTTGCATTAATACTGCTCTGAGAACCAATAAACATTTTTAAATGGTGATTATTCTGCTTCACATAAAAGATAAAATATGGCTCAGGAGCGCACCAACTTACCACCTTCAGTTCCTGAACCTCAAAAGCAGATTCCTTTGCAGCGAAACTGCCTCTAAAATGCTAATTGCTAGCAATGTGACCACTAATCAGTTTGCTCCCATAATACTGCCATCTATATAAATCGGTGTGCTTCTTCCAGAAGGGGAGATTTTAAAGACTTTCACTGATAAGATTAAAAAAAAAAGATGCCAACTAAGTGATTAGCTCAGTGGCTTTTTGCCCAAAGTAATTTTTTTGGGGTAAGGGGGTGGGGAGGAAATCTTAAAATCTGTTATGCCCTTCTCTATCTCCTTATTTTAAATATTTTCATAATGTAGTCCATGATGATGTAAACTCCATCTTTCTAGAGATTTTATATTTAAATGGGAAAATTTGCTAAAGGTGCATTGTACAAAAGCTCATGCCTTGGCAAAAGGACTGACTAGTGCATGCAATGACAGATCTCTTCCATTCCTAATCTCTCTGGTTATATGTATGTTTTGTCATGGAGAAAGATGGATTGCCTGGGTAACATGGGTCTATGCTTCCCCTCCCAATGCAATCAGATCTTCTGGTTGCATTATTCTACTTGGTGTGTTTCCATAGGATCCACTTGCTAAAATAAAAAAATGGAATGAACAAGCCAACATCCCTTGCTTTGAAAGCACGCTTTTGCATTGTAGTGATCACAAAGAAAAAATTGTTATATGTTCAAGAAGGATATCCTGAAGGCTCTAAAACCAGAAAGTTGAATGAAGGAATCAAGCTCTGTATGCGGATGAATGAGATCATGTCTTAAGGGATGGGCTTCAGATTTCTACATCTGCCCCCCGACCTTGATATTTGCAGTTGGCAATGTTGCACTTCTTGTGCTATCTTAAGATCTACAAAATAATGTTCCTTATCTGTAGTTTTCAGGATGATCTATTTGAACTGAGATAGATTGTTGCCTGCCTCTCCTCTTCTCCCCTCTCTCCCCCCCATTTCTAAGGTATGACTGGGTACAATAAGGCTAAGATGAGAAAAATCCAGAACAGCAAAGTAGCAGCACAGACTTCAGTTTGCATGAATAGCTACATTAGATAGATATATATGTAGAGAGAGAGATACACCCCCCCCCTTTTTTATATGCATGTGTATATTATAACACATCTTTTATAAATATTTACAAATATTTAATATAAGTAATGCAATTATAAAATAATAAAATAGAAAATATTTTAGAAAAATGGAAAAATAATGTAATTGAATATAATAAATCTTTAAATGTTATATAAATATATAGTATATTATACACAATGTATATGATATATATTTTTTTATATGTATATTTTCAAGGCCAGGTTGGATGAGGCACTGAGCAACCTGGTCTAGTGGAAGGTATACCTGCCCATGGCAGGGGTGTTGGAACTAGATGATCTTAAGGTTCTTTTCAACCCAAACCATCCTACGATTCTATGATATATAAAAAAGGATATTGTCAAAGATAGACTTGTTTAAAATGAGATCCTCTTTCTGCAAAAAAGAGAGAAAAGATGGGAAGACATATGCATTAAAAATAAAACGCTGTGTGAGTGAAAATGGATTTATGCTTCAGATTGTACTTGAAGTGCAAAGTATAAACTACTCAGCAATGATTTCTCTTTGATTATCGGCTCTGCAAGAGCAGCTACCATGAAAGAATGCTGCACGTTTCCACCTCTCTTCTAGTTTTAATTTTGCATTCTAGGGGTATGGTACATACATCTGTTTATATGATCCCATGCTAATACAACCCATTTTAATGCATCATTTGAAGGACTCTTCATTATTTCTTGCTCCTGGCTTTATGGCTTAGATTTGTGACACCCAGCTTAATTCTCAGTTGGCTCTTACTATTAATTAATTCATGTCCATATAAGCCTGTTATAATGCAAAATGACAACAGTATCCTGAGTCCTCAAATGGTTAGCATGAAAAACTTCTGATGGACTGGATGTGTTGCTGAAGGACAGAGTGTATGTATTTACTTTCTGACCTATCACATAAATGCTGTCAGAATTTTGCTCTTAATTTGATTTGTGGCATTCCATTAACAGTTATTCTGTGTACCGGGAGAATAATAACTAATGATTCCCAGACTCCTAGAATGGTAAAATAAGGACAGGCACTGTTTGGCAGAACAGAGATTGTACTTTACTACAGACAGGAACGTTCATATTAATCAAGTGATATCTAGTCTGAAATTACATTTAGCTAATGTAATTAGCTATTTGCAGGTTAACCGGATTACTTATAGATAACATGCTTTTCTAATTCTGATGATTATTAATAATCAAAGGCTAGATGCGTGGATTTCTGTCTTTCAGAAAGAGAAATTATGCTCTTGATTGACCTTATTTTAAGATGTCCTTAGAGTTGAAATTATGATGTTAGGGGTTAGAAATGGGGTGGTGAAAGTTCATGGATTTGCCTTTTGATTTAAGCTTTTAGAAGGATGGACTTGTGTGCAGTGAATGAGCTCAAAAATGTGAATTTAATTGTGTGAGTTTCAGGGCTTAATTATTTGGGCCATCATTTTGTGATGGAGAACTTCCTTAGGGCCATCAGTGGTAGGGGTAAATGAGTCACCCTTATTTCACTTGAATATATGCTGTTACTGTGAAACTTTTGGACATGGATGCATTTCTAACAGAATACCAGACTGCTAAAATCCTAACTTCTAGCTTCTTAAATATAAGCTAACATGTTGAATGATGGAGAAGAAATTTAAATTGGGAGATTTTACAAGATGCAATTTGTTTTCCAGGCAGAAATAACATCTTTTGTAGGATGCTAAAAAGCCATGTTGCACTGTAGAAGCTGCTCTCCAATGCTAACCAGACTTGAGCAAGAGGAGTCTCCCAGCAGGGAGTTCCTGTAAGGCAGGAGTTGTCTGCTGTTGTGGACCTGACACTCCCAGCTGCACCGCTGTGCTAACGAGGCATTGCACAGCTTTTACAGGTGCTGCCAAGCCTGGTGTAAATGAGGATGAGACAATTCCTTCTTTAACTTATGGTGGGCTAGTTTGACAGGGTTTAAGCTGGTTTTAATTCTTTGTCTGTTGCCAGCATCAGGGCCTGGTGCCTGTATATAAGCAAGTTACCTCTTCCTAGTGGTGTGTTTTTGGTGTTGTGGTTTTTTTTTTTTGTTGTTGGTTTTTTTTTTTTTTTTTTTTTGCTGTGAAGGTCACATCCTCCGCTGACACTGCTTTTTCTGTGAGCAATGCTTACATGCTGTTTCAGGTGTGATGCTTTGTGATGTTTTGATGCTTCTTGTGTAGAAATTCTCTGAAAGAAGCTTTTGGCTGGCTGTCTTCAATGGGATTGAAATGTGGTTTGTGGTCTGCTTATCTACATCTAGCTAGTAAACAAGAGGAAATAATATCTTAATATCTAATTCAGTGTTGACATGACAGAGAAAGATGAAGGACACGAGGAGAGTATGCTGCCTTGATTACTTCTAATTCCACGTGTACACACTGCTATCTACCCAAAGAATTAAACTGATTATAAGTTGTTATTATAATTGCGATACAAGTCTATGTGCAGACATTTATTTATGTAAAATCCTATGTAAGGTATTAAAAAAATCTGCCTTATACTAGTCCAAGAATGACAATTTTATTATTTCAGCATAAAAGTCACTCAGGCTTGTACCAAAATGACCAGTGTTGCAAACTACAATTAGTGTTATTTTTTTGGCACAAGTTTACCTAGACAGCATCTCTGACCAGCTGTGGGCCTGATCAGTGGCCACTGAAGCCGGTGGAAAAAACATTAGCCTCTCCTGCAGAACTCTGCTAATGTTGCCTATTAGTATGCATATACTTAATAAATGTGAATGTGTGTGTAAATATATACATGCATAACATATATACAAAACATATATATTTATGTGTTTTTATGAAATTTTAAGTCAGAGGGGCATCTTTTAAATGGTCATTAGGAGAAAGGTCTCTGACTTCAGGCACCGTTTTAGATCTGTAGCTCTGCTTGCTGCCACACTGTCTCCACCATCTGTGAGGAAGCAGCTAGTGGGAAGGATTGAGGCATGTGGTCATGTGCTTACAGTTTGTGTATCCTTGAGTGCGTGTGCTCATGTGCATGCCGCCTGTTTTAGTTGTGTATATCCATTGTGTGAAAGCTATTGAACTTGGTGCCTCTGCACAGAGGCTCAGACAGCAGTTGCAGCAGAGGCTGTGCTCATTGCCCTACCCATGTTTCAGTCCCTCAAAGAAAAAGCCTTGGAGAGGTTTTCATGACAGGTTGCTAGCATATGTGTTTCTGTTAGTAACAGCGTGTCTCTATTCTTCCATGTCTGTTGTCCTGTATTTGCCAGAGTAAAGAAGCCTTTGACCCTAAGTAGGATGTCTTTTGTAGAAGATGAAACATTTGATACTCTGAAAGCTTCTTGCTTTGACTTGAGGTGATGCTTAGGGAGTCACCTACATAGTCAGCTATAGTAGGAGACCTTTCTTTTAGGAATGCTGACTAGAGCTCAACACTGTGTTGTGGCCTTTAATAAAAAGCAGCATCAACTGAATGGTTCAGAAGGATTCATCAGTCCTGTCATGGTCTTTACTAGGAAGCACAATTCTCTCGGCCTTACTCAGAAAGGTGAACGAGAACACTGAAAACTGAACAAGGTCTACCATTGAGCACCATAATTGCCCGGCGCATGGAGAAGCCACTCCGAGCAGGACTAGAAGCCTGTACCATATCAGTCACTGGGTCTCCAACCTCTCTTGTAGTCATGGGTTTAGGCAGGTTAGTGTGGTACTTTGCTCTCATGGGGGTATGGTTGGTCCTCTGGCAGACTGCCAGGTGCCTGGGGAGAGCGTTCCCTCATGTTGTCAATGTTAACTGGGGCTTAAAGATTTGAACTAATTCAAATCATAGTCTCGAGACAGACTGTTTGGTTAAGATATTGGGGTAGCATTTTGTTATTGTTCCTGGGGCATAAGTGACCTCTAAGTAGGAGTTGATCATGTTTTTAAAGGCTCTCAGCTATAATATAAATGTGTGTTTTGTGGGAAGACAGCATATAAAAAGCTGCATTTTTGTCAGGTTTCTAATTTATAGGGAACAGTGACATGCAATAATCTAATTTTTGTCTGTGTACATTATGTCACCAATCACAAGTAAAGGAGTACAAACAGATGCTTTGATTTGTATGTGTAGAAGTTGTTAGTGGGCTGAGCTAATGGTGAAGTAGCTTTAGCTTGCCAGAGGGAAGCTGTTGATTTTGTGTTGGTAGCATAAGAAGGTAAATCCTGTGCCTGATGCTGAGCAGAAGGAGGTAGCTTGTGTCCATGAAATCTGTACTTCTGCAGACAGAGATTATTTTCTTGGTCCTTTACATGATAGGATTTAGGAGAGGAAACTTCATCTTGGATATTAAGACTTTATGCAGATGTGTACATCTTTGATTAAGGGTATCTTTGCAAATGAAGATAGTGATAATCGTGATAATTGGCTATTTCCAGTAAGTCTGATTAAATGATTATTTGTATTTGGTAATCTTAAATTTCTTTGACAAAGAGACAAAAAAATTCCACTTGTAAAAAGAAATGAAGATCGCTGATTTATTCCAGTTGTTAGTGAAGTCTGTGCATCATATGCTAAATGTTTTAAAAAAACAACAGCAAGCTTGTTTTTTAAAATCTTGGTGTGTCATGGGAGCAGAAGATAGATACTAATATTTTCATATCTGGACATATGAATTTTCAGGTACAGTATATCAAATATTTGATACTTGCAAACTTTTTAAATCAGAGAATTCAGTAACACTTAAACCACCCATTTTAATTTTTTTTTTTTTTAAATAGACTCTTCTCCCATATTTCAATATACTCCTTCATTAGATGCATGGACTAAGAAGATTAAGTTTGTTTTTTCCAGGAAAATTCAGGGGGTGAGGAAGAACACAGGACAACATCATTACCAAAGCAATCTGGCGCTAATAGTGGACAGAGCATGTGAATGCATTTACTCTGGTTGTAATACTTTTATGTACTCAGGACAATGTTTGTGGGATCTTGGAAAAAAAACCCAAAGACGTGCATTAGCAATGAGATTGGTTTGCTAGGAAAGACGCTGAAGACCACTCTGTGTCAATTAAGAGCAATTTGGAGTGGCAAATATCTTAAATGCTGGCTGACTCAGCTTGCAGAATGTAGCCAATAAGCAAATGGCAGAGTTTTGCAAGTGGCTACATCAAAAACATTCTGCCTCGGTTGGTGGCACAAACAGCATTAATTTCCTGTGTAAAGTATTTTCTCCAAGAGTGAGATCCATTGATCCCCAGTTTTTCTTCACATCTAAGAAGGCATCACTTCCCCGCTGTTCCTGACTCCTCCTCCAAATTCATTCATTTCCTCTTTATTCTTCTTGAGTCATGGATTAATCTTTCCTTCAAGTATTTTACATTAGTTCTTCCTCTAGCCATTGGGTGAGTGGGAATGACTTCACCTTTTTTGGTAGAATAAATCATGTCTGGCTTTTGTTGAGAATATGCCTTGATCTATAGTGGGTAATGCCATAATGTAAGATGGGGCTCAATAAAAGAAGAGGAAGGGAGACAGCATCCCTCCTTTTTGTGAAAATGAGGAGGCTCTCCTTCTCCTTCTCTCTTGCCTCTTTCTAGTACTATAGTGTTTGGGTGCATCTCTTGGCCACCAGGTATAAAGGAAAAGCATGGGAAAAAAAGATGTGTACAGCGTTTCAAACTGATAGAAAAAGGAAATTGTTTAACATGGAAGGATCCAATACTTCAGTAACTTAGATATCACGGGCCTTTCTGTAAATGTAGTACTAAATGATGCTGAAATAATATGAGCATACACTTGCTTTCTCTTGCAATCTTTCTCACGATAACCTGAAGAATTACAATCATACTAAATCGATTTCCTCTAGAGCTCAAGTTAATTCAAAATAAAAAATGAGGCTAAATAATAACTCGATATTAACTCAGAAATGTTTGACGCAGATGGCTCTGTGCAGTAGTCCAGGAAGTTCAGGAACAGGCAAACCCTATTTCGGTTATGCCATGGAACGTACTTAATGGCCTTGGTTATCTGCTGGAGTTGGGTGGTAGCCTGAGGAAAAGAAGCCTTTTGAATTGTTTTTAATGAGTTAGCTCTACAGATCAGTAGAAGAATGCCATGCCACCCAGGACTGTAGAGGCTTGAGTTTCCCTAGGCTTACTAAATTACTGTTTGTTTTCTTTCTAGATTCCAGCCTCTGGAGAAGTGGACATAAGAATAGGATAAATATGGCTTTTAAGGGCGAGGACCACTTAGATTCTTTTCCGTTACCTGTTCAGCGGTAAGTGGTGCGCTCTGTCATCCAGACTTGAGTGATTAAATGCCCATAAGGCTGCAGCTGCACTTTCCTTTGAGGATCCAAAGACACTTAAAAACTCATTTTTAAACTCAGTTTTAGGTAATGTTCATACAAAATGTTGAGAATGTATGTGGAAATCTGGGATGCATTTCTCAAGGCATTTGCAAATTTGTATACCTGCAGTCCGGTAAATCATGACAGTGAATATGCAGTCATCATTTTAAATGGATGAACATATTTGCAGTAGAGATGTGACTGTATTTACTGGATCAGTTCTTTGTCATGATGGAAATCACTGGAACTCTCTGTACTCTGTGAAGACTGCTGAAAACTAAAATATAAATTTCTTTAACCTGGTTGACTTTCTTCAGGTGTAGCTATGGTAATGTTATGAAGGTTATAGTATAATCTCCCCAGTCTGTGGTGCCCTGGTGTGACTGGAGACATTGGTGATTCTACTAATCAACAGGTTTTTAAAATCTGGCTATTGGTTTGCATCTAGTAGCTGCATCTGCATAGTATCTAGCAAAATGGATGTTCCATGAAAAGAAAAAAATGAATAATGAATACAATAACCTTCTGCATTCTCATTGAACTATAGTCTTGATATGTGGCACAGCTGATTTTTTTTTTTTTTTTGAGGGAGGGCAGGGGCTGCTGAATGCAGGAATAAAATCAGAAATTAAAAGGATTAAAATTTCAGTCTTTCTCCTAGTCTTCTTTCTTCAGGTCAGATTGTCAGTCTTTATTGTAATCAACTGGCTGCTGACATGCAATCTCAAAATGCAATGTTGTTGTTCATCAGGAATTTGACATTTCTCTGCCTTTCCCTACCCGAGTCTTCCAGCAGATACTTTGATAATGCCATTAAGCTCACAGTCATAGTAAGACCATATGAGTATATTGTTTTCTGGAAGAAATGTTATGTTGAGGAACATACTTGGGGGATCCCAGGTGCCAAGGTAACTGGTACTGGTCATTAGAGTCTAGCCAAAACTGGCTTTGGAAATCAGTGAGTCCTAGAAGCCCTGAATGGCCAAGCATGGAGTGGACTAGTATAAATAGCAATGAGGTGTCCTGTCTCACTTAATAGTTTAATTTTCTTCCATGGGATGGAGCCATAGAGTATTGCTTTAGATGCACACAATAGTAAAGACAGATTAATGACTTTGCTATGGAAATGCTCAGGCTAACCCAATGGTCAGGTAAGGTGCCAGACATTGCTTGGTGATAACTAATGGGTTCCAGAAGCTGAATCCTGGATCAAAAAATCAAAGAAGTTGTTAAAGTCAACTGCTATGCCAAGAAGTTAGGTTGTAATATGGGCCAATGAAGCCTCTTATTGTCGTAGAAAACTAGCTGCAAACAGAACCAAAAACAGTAGGTCCTATGAATGGCAAGGGCTAATCCAGGTTGCTGATGGCAAGTCTTGTTTGCAAATACGTAAATGGGGAAACTAGCTGCAGACTCTTCATGCTAGCAAATGGAGATGTGGAGTAGGAATAATGCATGCAGCACTCAACGGTAACAGCAACACAGAACTGAAAAGCACTGAATTTTGTAGGCTAGAGATTTCTGGAAAAGGAAATTGCCTGCAGGTCAGTCCTATTGCATTCAGGGAAGCAGAACTCTGCCACGCTATGTGAACAAAACCATGCTGTGTTACATCGACTCTGCACTATGATGTATCTTAGCACAAGAAGTGATCTGGAGAAGTCCCATATAACAAGCACTATTTTCTGGCAAACTGCTTGGCTCAGCAACACAATTCTATATAGTGAAATTTAAAAATAAATAAACACTCTCCCCCACCCCCAAGTAAATATGAAGCTTTTATTTTCCATGTTTATTTTGAAAGAGAATCCTTTTTGATAAGGGTTGTTTCAGAGAAAGCCCATGTAACAAGATGGGCAGACTGAAGTTATCAGCAGTCAGACAGGTGAAGGCACAGGGAAGGCTGGAAATGAAAATGATGAAAGTGTTTTTACCCAAAGAATTTTGCAGAAAGAACACAGTATGGACTAGATCAATAAAGTCCAGGAATTGTGCAAAATGTTTTTCTCTGGGTTAGAGAAAGGAGTCATATGGAATCCTATAGGGAATTTAAAAGGATTAAGTCAGGTTTCAAAATAATTAACAAGATTCAAGGATTATTTATTCTTTATTGTTCCTGTAATGAAGCCTAGGTTGTATGCCTATCTCTGGATTCCAGTTCATGCTCCTGCTTTTTGTGAGAGGCACTTGAATTAACTTAAAGGCATGCACTGTTGTGTCTGTCACACGGAAAAGGTAACACAAATCCAACTGAGGTTAGTCCTGTGTAGCACCACAACCATGCCTTGCTTCCCGTTTAGGTCAGAATCTTTCAGAAGTAAAAGCAGACACATCCCCAAGCGATGATATCTGTCTCCATAGGAAAAGTGTACCATACACATACAAACTGATTCCCAGTGTTTCCACAGCAGCCATTAAAGTAAACAGTTATCTTGGCTGTATAAGGAATTTAGAACTGGGGCCTTAAACCAAGTCTCTGTGCTGCATGAATTGTCATTTACACTCTTCTCTCTCCTCAGATTTTGTGGGAAATCACAGCTTGTATTGGAAAGTCTCTAGAGTAGAAAACTACTAGCATAGTGACTCAATAAAGTCCCGTCAGACCTACTTTCTCTAATTGACATTAGACTGCTATGGATACAGTATTTAAAACTATACAGTACCCTGAGGGGGGAAAAAAAAAATTAACAGAAACTTTATTTTCTGTTTCAATGAGTCAGGAACTTGCAATTAGTGATAGTTTTGTCTCTTAAGAGAGAAAGCAGTTGGAAATAGATCGCTTATAAGAATTGATCTAGTTACTCTCCAAAAACTGTCAGTAGTCCTACGTAAAGCACTTTACAGGACCATAAAAAGTAATCTGTTGCCATCAGTGATGGCCAGTTCACTAGAGCATGTGAAGTGTGTATATATTCCTTAGAGATGCATATATCCCCGTTCTGCAGTAAAGTTATTTTAGTATAGCTTTTGAAAAATGTTGTGACCCTTTCCTTACATCTTTCTATTGGTATTGTTTTTCCATATTTCTGGCGAGTTTTTCCAGATGGGAAAGCCAATGTAAAAGAAGCTGCCTTTCTCTTCTGTCCCTCCCCCCTCCTCCTGTGTAATGGAAATTCATTGGCCTTTTTGTTTTCTTTAAGTTGGAATTGTAATTTACCCAGGATTTTTCATTGTAGTCATGATTTCTTGTACTTTCCATAATGGATAGTAAACTAAACTTAACTTTTGGAGTGCTGAATCTGAAGTCCATTCAGCTAAAGAAAGAATACTCGTACAAAAAGTGAAATAGGACACTGTTTTTGCTTCTTAGATTATACGTTCAGTTAAGTGTTGCGATTGTGAGAAATACAGTATGATTAGAAATATTTTTAAAAAAGGAATAAAGGAAGGTCTTCTGTGGAAATTGGGTAGAAAAAGCCAACCAACCAAAACCACCACAACCACCAGCTCTTCCCCCCCCCCCCCAACAAAACCAAAAATCAATCAAACAAACAAAAACAAAAAACCAAACAGAAAAAAACCACCATCTTCCTGAAAGATGTTGAAATTTGGGCTGTATATCTTGGAGATACTCTTGAAAATGAAGTGGGGGTGGGGACAGAGAGAATTTGTCTTCCTGATCTTCAGAAATGCGATACTGCTGGACTGTTTAATACATTGTCTGAACATCCTTACAGCTTCAAAAATGAAAGATGGTACTGGAGGGTTATAATTCCAACTCATATACAAACAAAGGGTAATGCTGATTATTTAAAGGCTTTTTTTGTTTGTTTATAAAATGTGAATACTTTTGAGTATGAAGACCAGGAAGATAAACCTAGTAAGTGTCTATATTTAGTTTCTTTTTCCTGGTTTTAATACTATTATTATGTTGTTTTCTGATGGAAGTTTACATCATCATTGGGATATAAATGAGAATTTTTATCACTGCTTCAGATGTAGGAGATGAGGCAGAGAAGGTAGACAAGCCTTTCAAATCTAGGTCCTTGTGGTTAAGTCCTTTGTAGCATTTAATCTCTCAAAATCACTTCCTTCATTTGACAGCCCAAAGCTGGAGAAGTTTGCCATAAGGGACTTCTGTGGCAGAGCCAAAAATAGAATCCAGGTTTCCTGTCTCCTAGTTCTTAACCAAAAGACAGTCCTTCCTCCTTTTGTTACTTTCTTCCTTTTTTTGTTGAACTAAAGATCTGAGTCCTATCAAAAAAACAATATGAATGAGGTCACACCATGCATATTTATAGCCTTGCATTACTCTTTAAAATGTACTATGTATCTGCAGATGTTCTGGTAACTTCTCTAATGGATCTGCTTAGGTGTCCTGTTATATAAATTAAGATTAATGTGCCCTTTGTTATTCAGAATATCAATATTAGGGTGTCTATCAGCTCTTAAGAAATCTGAATTTCTTCCAGTACATCTTTTGGGGTGTGGTGTTTTTTTTTTTTTTACCCCGCTTTTTGTTTGTCATAAGTTTTTTATTTCTTGCACGGCTATTTTTGTATTTCTGCATGGTAGGTAATGTGGTAGCTGGAGATCTGTTCACTGTGCATGCACGCTCTCTCTGGTGAAAGGAACTGTACAAGCTGTAGTGACTACATCTGATCTGTACACTATGTAAGATATGATGGAAATTACTGAAAGAAGGAGATTCATAAAAGAACTTAAGAAAAAAATGCTGCTATAGGCACAACTTTACAAGGGAAGCAAGAACATGGTTAATGTAAGAAAAGTAGGCCTTTTAAGTCCAGGTAGAATTTTAATCATCTTGCCCCAAACTCAAGTTTACTGAAATAAATGGAGTAGTTAAAAAACCAAACCAAAACAAAACCCAACCAACCAAATCCTGGGAGTTGGTATTTGCCAGTGTCATACACAAAAATCAGTGTGTTCTTTAAGTTCAGATTTGAAACCTTTTCCTAAGTAATAATTTGTGCTGAGGAATGTACTTCTCTAACATGCGGCAAGAGCAGAGCTTTAGAAGGGTCTGTGTGAGACACTTGCACATAGCTGAGATCGCCACAGACCTATTGCAAGGCCCACACTGCGATGGCCCTTGAATTAACAGTAGCTTAAGGTACAGAAAGCTAAAGTGGAGGAGACACCGAATTTCATAGTATAAAAATTGGAGGTCAGCTTTGGCTTGGTTATGAGAAAAAGTATTGTTCTGTGTCTGTGTTTTCTTGTCTAGTTATGTATAAAGTCAGATGAAATTGATATTTGGAAATTTATAATGTGTTTGTCCCCTTAGATCCAGAGGAATTGGGGATGACTTGCGGGGGGTGAGGGTGGTGTAGTGTGTTAAAGAGTGAGGACTTGCAGTGAAGGAAGAGAAGAATTTGTTGATTAGGTTCAAAATCCAAGGACAATACTGAAGGATTTAAGGAATTCACAGTGAGAGAGAACCCAAAACTTTATCTTCTCAGCAGATAATATGAACTGGAATACAATCTCGTTGCAGACTGCAGGGAATTCTGGATGAATTGGCATCCAGAGGGACCTTGACAGACTAGAGAGGTGGGCCCGTGTGAACCTCATGAAGTTCAACAAGGCCAAGTGCAAGGTCCTGCACAAGGTCAGGTTGGTCGGGGCTCTGAGCAACCTCATCTAGTAGAAGGTGTCCCGGGGGTTGGACTAGATGACCTTTAAAGGTCCCTTCCAACCCAAACCATTCTACGATTCTATGAATTGTTGAAAATAACTTGCAGGTTTTTAGTAAGCAAACAGAAAGCAAACACTTCTAAGGCTACATCCAGAGCTCTAGGACCAATGCCTTCCTTCCATGAAGCGCGGGGCACCATGTTGTCTTTCACAACTCTGTTAAGTACTTTGCTGCTTGCCCAGTGGGGAAAGAGGTATTGATTGAAATGATGCTAAAACCTTTATGAAACTGGAAAAAAAAAACCTGTTTACATTTGGCATTAATTGATATTTTGACAATAACGTTTGCCAAAAGTTGAAAGTTTTGAGACTTGAAATAGAAGCAAGAGAAATTCAGAATTTTTATGCTGCAGAAACTGCATTGATTCTACTTGTTTCTCTGCCAAGTCGGGATGGCAAGCATGCAGAACTTTATGAAACGTATGGACATATGAGATGAAAAATACAGAAGTCTATAATGGATTTTTTTTTTAATAATAGAAATTGCATTTCTCATCCAAAAAAACCCCAACACTTGACAAAATATTCCTAATAAGGAAAATGTGTAAAAAATCTTTGTAAAGTAAGACACAGTTCTACCTGTTCAGGAACTGAATTATTTCAAGGACTATTCACATCAGATTTTACTTCTAGAGCTTCATGTGGCCTCTGTACAGCTGAGAAGAGGTGTTTTGAGAATATTAAGTTTGAGGTATAAGACGTGTGAAGAACCTTTAATATTGTGTTCAGATGTTCTTTATCTGAATAAAGAACAGCCCCAAATAGGGCTGTTGGGAAAAGAATGGATCCACCTATTGGGTATCTATCCCTAGAGTGTCTAAAACTTCAAAATACTGGGTGATTTAGTCCTCAGAGTTGAAGGCAGGGGGATTATGTCATCCAGTCATAAAAAGTGAGTCTTGGTCAAAATTGCACAGGTGTGTTCCTTTTTATTCAGCTAGCCAATGACCTCTTGCCCCTTGTATTCTGTAAGTGATGGGAATCTGTACGGTTTGATGCCATCTGTTCATCTGGCCTTAAGTTCAAGTTAAGTTCTGGTTTTGACTGAATTTTGGGCAGCAAGTCCTTTGGTTGCATGTCAGTTCAATGAAACACTTCCTGTTTGGTTATCTACCTATTCCTAGGGATGTGACTTCTGTGAATTAACCTGAATAAAGGTTATTCGCTTTTATCTCATTCTGGTCTATTCTTTTTTTAACCATCTCAGTTCTTATTGCCTTTCTACTTCATATCTGCATGACTTCTGCACTTTGTTACCACTTCTATTATTCATGCCTGTCCTCACAAGATTTGCCTCACTTTTTCATTTTTTTTATAGCACCTTGACTCTTCAAGAATCAGCAATCCATTTGTAAGTATGCACAACTCTAAGACTGTGCTCAAGTCCATAATTAATCATAAAATCATTTTTAAGTACAAGTGCTTTAAATGCTTTGTCTAATCAATGATTGTACATGTCCTTACACTTTTTAGACATCTTCTGTAAGTGCTGAATTCTTTCTATTTCATGGTTTCCTACAGTGTCTGCTGCTGATAATCATGGGCTTGTTCTGTACTTCTGGCTTTTCCCACCTATGTCTGCAAACTGAGCTTCCTGTCTGACAAGCACTGCATGCGAAGTAGAAAACAACATTGTATTTCCTGTTTGTATTTTACAGGCTACTTACTGTGCATAGATCTTGCCCTGCTAATTTGAATCCTACATTCCCTGTAATCTGTTTTATTTGGATGATGTCAGGAACTTGTATGTTGTGGCTCTTTAAAGCATTCAGAGAAAGGCTGTAAGAAATTCTAGAGGAAAAAAATGCATGTTATCTGTAATACAATAGCTAGAGCTGAAGACTTTCAAAGTTCAGTGTGCTTACATGGCTCTATGAATTGCTGCTCTATGAATTTTTAAAAACTGTTCAAGAATGGAATGCTTGCTGGGGAATTGAAAATGTTTTTTGAAAAACCTCTTTTTGCAGTAAGCTGTAGGAATAGAGTACTACAGAAGAAAGGAAGGTGCTCTGCCAATAATGCAATAAAGTTACCTTCTGGTGACAAGGAATAAATTCAGTTATTGCATAACTCGAAGCACTAATGATGCCTTGTTTAATGACCTTGTATTCTTTTCATTTCACTCAGTTACCCTATAAAAATTCAGCAAAGAATTTTAGAGCTTCAGAAATGGAGCTTACCTTACTATGAAGTATTTCTGATTTTAGTGATTTATATTCCACCTGTAACCAAACTGAAAGTTGGGTTGTTTGTGAGGGTTTTGATGGTGGTAGTTAAAACAGATTTGTGTACCTATATGGTCCTTCTGGGAAGGATTTTCAGATATGGTAGTTGACTGGATCCAAAAGATGATGTTAGTAAAGTAGCAGTTATTGATTTGCCATCATTTGGTGGCATTCATGAGGAATATGAACTCAACAGTTTTTTATTTTTGTCTTTGAATCCCTGGGTAAAATATCTCTGTTCCTGTATTCAGGATGTTAAAATGTAGGTCAGCAGTTTAGCTCATAGGCAATAAAATAATTGCATTTTACTTGTACTTTATGCGTTTTTGGGGTGTGTAAGTCTGCCAGAATGCAAGATTTTTCCTAACCTTTTCATTCTGATAGTTTTATCACTGTATCTTTATATTCACTTGTATAGTATGCTGTAGAAACATATTATATTACTTCCCAGAGCTATGCTGTAAAATATTTTATGTTGAATTGTAGAAGTCACAAAAGAATTTTGGCTTTTAACCTGAAGAAAATTTGAGTTTGTCCATTATAATAATTGTGAAGTTATGGTGACTTTCAAATGCGAACAAATTGATGAATTTAAACAATCTGTTCAACTGGCCTCACTAGACCTTTTTTCATTAAAGTTGGAATTTCATATTTGTGGCTTGCTCTTAGTTGGGAAATTTCTTAAATGACCAAGCACCATCTTTCATCCTCAAAGACAGTTAAGAATTTATCCTGAATCCCTCTTGTCAGGGTCAGTAGCATGTGGCACACAAGCATTGTAAAGAGGTCAAGCTAGTGCTGGTATAGCCTTTATCATAGAAGAAATGTGGTTGATTATTTTCAGAACGCATATTTTTGAAATGTGGGAGTCTAGAAAAGACTCTTCTTTTTGTGTTTCAGAGAAATAGCAGTTCCCATCTGCCCGATGAATATCTTTTGTTTGGGACTTCCTTTTCAGGAATGTCTTTGAAATAAGTGACAGAACTTGCCTGAATGTTAGGTTATCTGCCAGATATAGAGGTGATGCTTTCTGACTGTATCCTCACAAGTATTGCATGACACTTTTATTGTGACATCAAATCGGTAATCCTGTCAACTTTACGCCCTGTAGCTGGCTCTTCTAGCCATTGTTTTATGGCTTTGACTCGATGGTGCTTCTCTGCAAACTTTCCCTGGTACTAGCAAGACCTTTTCAAAGAATTCATATGTTGTTTGTCGTCGGTTATGTTTATGTGCAATCAAATCTTCATCATACTTGTTTTTCTATAGCTTATTTCAGAAGAGATGCTGATCAGGTTTACACATATTCTACCATTCCTGTTGCATGTCTGTGCCCTGTTTTCAGAAGAGTCTTGCTAGTTATTTCTGTGTTTAAGGTTTTATCTTGCATGTGGGAGGTTTCTTTCTTGTTTGTGAATCTAACGTTGTGAATGATGCATTAATTGACACAAATGCTTTGATTTCTTTTAGTCTACCAAATGTTTCTACTGCAGTTTGATACTTGTCTGCTTTGTGAAGTATTCTAGTAATGTAGATAGATTCTTGGAATTTTGCAATATATACTGTACCACGAGAAACTCATGGAATTTTTTAATTGTAATGTAATTGTATTTATATTGTCATCTTAGTTCTTTACTTTAACTCAAAATTTTATTTCGGCAGTGTCTACCTATTATTATAATGATTTACACTTTGTACCTGTTTTTAGCATTAACAGTCTTCACTTTTAGTTCACAGGTGATGTCCCATATGCCTCTCACCTCAAAAAAAAAAAAAATCAAAACCTGAAACTGTTTACTTTGGTACAATCTTAAGTAAAGTATCTAGACATCTTGCTTATTTACCATGTCTTGCTTATTTGCCACAAAGGCTTAGGAAAAACCTCCTAAAACCTACCATAAAAGTTAAATAACACTTTTGATTGAGGAGTTGTTGTGCAATAATGTTATGTTGTTATGTAATAACATTTCAGTGTGGGTAGCTGGTAGGAGCCACATTCTTGGCTTCTGCATGGTCTATGTGAGCTTCCTGGCATCAAAGAATACTAAGCCTGAACTGCAAGCCTACTCTTTCTGAACCCAGTATATTAGCTGTGAGGAAGGAGTATGCAGAAGGAACCTCTCCCAGCAATTGTGTGGCTAAGAAGGAAAAAGGAATATAGAGTAAGAAACAGTGGAGCATGACAGGATCAGACCATCATGATAACTTGGTATGTCTTGTGACACGCAAGATAAAGAGGAGTCAAACTTGCACTTAAGAGTGGAGGAGCTCGGAGCACTGTGTCTCGCAGAACTCAAGCCTGCATCTTGCAATCATGTCTCATCTGGTCACAGAGCAATGCTGTGTGCCTGGCAGTGATGCTGTGCTCAAGGAGTTGAGGCTGCTCTCAAACGCTGTCTCCTGGATGTAAGAAGCAGTGAGACAGAAATGGTAGAGCTGGCATTGGCAGGTCATCCTGAAGGGAACTGCATCTTTGTTCCTATTCTGCTCCACAAGAGCATAGCCGTGCCTCAAACCCTGCCTGTGAACTGTACAGAGAACTTTTTTGCTGCCCTGGCTGCTGTTTTTGGTGTGCATCGTAGAAAATTTTATTTTGGATTTATTAGCAATCTTGGTCATGCATGGAAGAGTTTGTAAGTTATAAGGGGTCTTCAGAAAGACAGTTAAGTTGTATTAGTTGTAAACAGTACAGCTTACAAGGAAAACATAGTGTCTGCAGTGTCTAATCTTTGACTTGATTACTTTCCAGGTCTTTCTAACTTTGACAAATTACAGTAGAGGCTGTGTCTGTTTTTCCATTTACAATATAGGGTTAGTAGTTACCTGTTTGCAAAACTACTCTGAGACCTTGACTTTCTATGCAGTTTTATGTGTATCAAGCAATCTGAATTTAGTATTCTCCTGGCAAGAAAAAAGGTCCATGCTTTTGTCTCTCGTTTTAGCAGCTAGGCCATATTATAGTTGTTATTGTGTAAGTAATGTAGCTGGAATTACTCTTGTTAGCCCTGGAAGGTAATTAAGCATGAAATCCTGTCTGACTTCAGCATATCCAAAATATCATTCCTGTATAAAATGCAAGTTTTGAAGTGTTCCAGAGACATTCACCTTCACTGTGCTAACCAAGAGGGAGAAGAACCAACTGGTCCTCCTTAATGGTTATACACCTCTTCATGCAACTCAAACAGAGATTAAACTAATGAAAGGATCCTAATGCTCAAGAAAGCAGATTCACTGAATTTGTTATTGTCTTATTGTGAGAAAAGACAGTGTTGCCATCTGTCTTCAGCAAACCTTACTTTTGAAGCAAAGCCTTTTTGAAGCTTTAATTTTGATTTGAGCATTATACATCATTCTTCCTGATTCTACCCTGGTTATACTGCTGATTAATCATCTTGCCTTAGGTAAACCACTTTACCTTCCTGTGTCTTTCCTTCCTCCACCTCAACTGCGGAAACACAGTGGAAGTGCTTATTAGCCTATCTCCACAAGTTGCGATTTTAATGATACTTATATGGCACTTGGTATGTTATGACCTCATATGCCTTGTTATGCCTGCTATGTGTGCACCACCCTATTGCACTGTTGCAGGTTGGTAATGTTGAATATTACCTAGCAGCTGCTTTCAGTAAAGGTGAAGAGTATGTTTCTGTTCACAAAAACTAACTTGTTCCTTCCATGTGTTATATTTTACCATCATTTTCACAGTTGCCTAGCAAGTAAGTTCACTAAACTCTCTTTACAACCATGGCTATAACAGAGGATGATGATTAAGTACCCATACATTGTTATTTCTGAGGTGTTTTCCCACAATCCGATTTTAAAAAATAAATCACTTCATTAAGGATATTTTAATGATCTTACTATGACTTGTCTTCTCAGCTATTTATTAAAAATACCAGAACCATATTGTGTTAAATACAGTATTTGTCACTTCAGTTCACATTTCCTGGGAATTTTTTCCTTACTTAATTGCCTGGTCTCTCTTAATCTGGTTCACTGCTTCCTGGGGATGGTGGGAGGATCTTGTAATCAGTTGTTCAGTAACCTGTAATGAGCACATTTAAGAAAGCTAACAGAACAATGCCACAACTTTGTAAATGGTTTTTTGCTTTTTTCCCCTTTTTGACAAATAGTATAGTGATCTTAAGAAATGTGCTGGTCTGACCCCATTTCTAGTCTCGTTAAATTTGCTAGTGTCTGTTAGTGGTTGGATTTCTGAGCTCATTTTAATCCTGAGGGATTTGGAGTGATGGAGTGAAATGCATACAGGAGTTTAATATTAAGCTGAAATGTGGCTGTTGGCAGTGCCAGTTGATTCCTTTTGCTCCTTACAGTATTTTAGAGAATGTAATGAAGTGTGTGTATATATATGTTATTCTATTTAGGGTAATATGCCTAAAGGATATACAATCTTTGACTTGTTTGTAAATAAAAAACTTTATTATGTTGCATGTATAGACTACGCTTCAGATATTTGAATTTTCTATCTTGCCTTTTGTGGATACTTTATTGTTGAAGTTATTCCAGGGGTACAATGGAAATACAGAAAACATCTACATCAAGAACATAATATTCTGTCCAGCTAAAGTTAATGGAAATATTTTTCCACTATGTTAAATGGCAGCAGGACTGAGCTCAGAATAAAGATTAGACAGGAGCAAAACAGGGGAAAGCTGAAAAAACAAAGGAAAAAGGGGAGAACCTGGAAATGATATCAAAGTAGATTGAGGTTATTCAATGGATGGCAAGACAGTTGAAAGCAACCTTTTAGGAAGTGCTACAGAGCAAAAATGTCCTGTTCAGTATCAGCTGTGCACACATAAATGTTTGCTTTTGGAATTTACCTACTTTGCATTTTGAAATGAACTTTGTAGATTCAGTTTGAAACACATGATGCAGGAAGTAAGTTACTTTGCTACAGCAATGAAAAATTATTTTTGATACTACTTATGCAAGAAGGGCAAATCTATTTGGCTTATATGTGGTTTAAAAATAAATTCAACAGTAAAGGACATTACATGATTATGAATCTATGGTTTCTAACTAGCCAGGAAGCAAACATTCACAGTGAGATATTCCATCAAATTTTTCATTTTTAAAAATAAAGCACAAAGAGCACAAAGTGTACTGCTAACCAAGGGGACTAAATGGTAACTTTTAACCATGTCTGTTGTCTTCCAACACCCAGGCCTGCCAGTAGAGTCACTACACTGGCAATAAACAGAGTGGTCTATGACTTCTCTGAGAGTACTGCCAGCTTATGGCCAGAGAGCCTCAGATATTCTCATAAAAGATTTCTACCTTCTTTGCCCTTGTAGCATAGCCGAGAAGCTTTGAAAAAGTAGCTAGAATGTTACCCTTTTTTGGTGTAAATTTTTTTTAATCATGTGAATGTTATTAGAATGAGTTTTTTATTAGATTGGAATTAGAATTTTATCATCTTCATTGAGGGGAAACAGTTTATATGCGAAGAGGATAATCTTTATTCAGTATGTGAAATTACTGTTCCAATGACTGTTCACTAATTCACCTTTGATTTCTGAGATTTAAATAAATCATAGAATCAAGGAATAATTTGGTTTGGAAAGAATATAATGAAATATAGTTCCATCTCCTGCTTGCAACAGGCTATCTCTTTCTGTTTCTTCCCTGGGTTTTTTTGTGTGGTTTTTTTTTTTTATGTTGATACCTTTCATATATTTATAGACCTGTTTTCCAAACTGTGGTCAAATTGATTTTCACGTATTATGTGTTAGTCAGTTTGCTTCTGGGATAAATGTGTGTGTGTGTGAGGAAATAAAAAGCAAAGGGCAGGAAAATACTGGAATCAAGAAGCAGTAAAATCAGCTAATGATACCTATTCATTATTTGTCACGATCCCAAAATAAGGATGCCATATTTGTCTGCAGGTTGACTTATAGGTCAGGCTTGAATTCTGCGCCAGTGGCTTCAGAATTCAAGATCAGAACTTTCTATTTTTTGTGCCATTGATGCAAAATGACACTTTTTCCTTTATTTTGTGATTTTTTTTCTTTTTTTTTTTTTTAAATTGCTACTTTCAAAACTAATTCACTTAAATCGAATTACTAAGGTTAAAATTTTCGGTATAAATACTGACATGCTGGCCTGTCGTCAAGGCTTAGAGGATGAGATCTTGGCAGTGACCTAGTGAATATTACAGGCATCCAGCCTGCAGCAGTCAAGAGTCCTTTATTCAAAGGTGTTTAAGTTGGGTTCCCAATCTTAAGAATATCATTGAAGTCCTCAGGCTTCCAGATTTCAAGTAACGATATTTGTATGCTACTGTTGTTTAATGTTTTCTTATAGTCCAGTGCACCCAGTGGGAAGTCAGGATGGAGAAATATGGCACAGCAATGTCTCTTCATAATTTTCTTTTTTTTAACATTCTTTTGACAGAACCTTCTCTCAATAAAGGTTCAGGCATAAAGCTAATTTTTCCATCTCATTTAAAAGCAAACAAACTTTTCTTAAGCCTGTCAGCATGGCACAGTCCTGATGTGGAGGGGTAAGGGCTGTGTTTATGTTGTGAGAGTGAATCAGGAAGTGATTAGATCGGAATACTCCTGGTTTTGCTGGGTAGAGAGTCTAAACCCATATTGCTCTTGGCTAAAGTACCAGGAACAACCTGGAAAGAAATCAGTGTGCTACTGCCAGGGGAAAATAAGATATTTTTTTCCCCCAAGCATTTTGTTCTGCTCCGAAGGGCTGAAATCGCACTGAACATTCTCTGTGGTTCAACTGCTGGGTGAGAGGTTGATCTCAGTAATTTTGAAAAAGTATCTCTTTCTTGGTAAAAATGTGAAGACAGTCCAACCGAGTAAACTACTACACAGCTGCCCTGCTGTAAAAGTGGGGGGGAGTATTTCAAAGTGTGCATCGGACTCGGCGTTGTTCTACTGTAGTTCCAGTTGTTGCAAATGCAAGGCCCTCAGTAAATGCTCAAATTGCATATTTTTTACTATTTAAATTGGCACCTTGATATCAGTTTACACATCTCTTCAACTGATCCCACAATCAAAAAAATTGAATTTGGATTTTTAATTTAAATGTCTGCTGTGACATAAGAAGCAGGGACCTTGCTTGTCGTTTGCTCCAGCTCCTTAGTTTGGGTTGCATGAACCAATCCTCCGCAGCCCACCCACTGAACACCTTCCACACAGAGGGCCTTTAAGCCAGCAGGACACCAGCCTTGTAGCGCCGTTAAGTGCAGTGTAGCATCCAAGAGTGGATGTGCCAGAAGACCACGTGCAGGGGCAGTTTGCAGGCACACAGCATCACCAGTGCTTTGTGTGTGCTATAAGAACTGTGGTAACAGAGGTGAAAGCTAAAGCGGACTGACAGTTGCTTTGTCTGGAGTAGGGCCAGAGCTATATCTGATGCAGTTGCATCCACTCTCAGCCTTTGCTAGTGCTAGGTAGGATGAATCAGGCCTCATGTCTTCATGAGGTGGGAAACTGGAGTAAGAAAGCTTTTTTTACTCTGTTTATAATGGTAGGCAAGAGGTCAAGCCATTTCTCCTGTAATCTTTGTGAACTTTCCAGCATCTAAAAATGATACTGCTCTCTGCTTACAAACTAAATTTCAGTGTGTGCTTGTGGGAGAAACAGGGAAGGTCTTTGGGCAGTTCTGATGTTCTTTTTAAATTAAAATTTAGGGCAGCATTTGGCTATGTGCTTTTTAATTTAACACAGCACAGGGATATGTACAATATACATTCAGTACACACCCTGTTCATACTGCAGTAGCACAGAAAATGTGATTTCAGTTTATGCGTCTAGCAAATCTGTGCAGGATCTCGTGTCTCCAGAAAGAGGCTTAAAACTGCGTTTGGAAGAAATAAAAAGGGCTCCATATGTTTCAAGAACTTATTGCCATTCTCTGTCTATCCTCTATACTTCTATCTTTTGTGGTCATTTTCTGAGTGATCAATTCTCTCTGAGGTTTGTAATTTATGTTTTACATATAACTCTCTCTCCTGCTTCCCCCTTTCCTCCCCCCCCCNTTCCTCTGTACTTAGGATTCTGCACCCCCCCCCAGTCTCAAGGAATGCTTTTGCATCACTGCTTTCCATATTATATACATAATGCTTTTGACAATGACATGTGAGCTGAGATTTTCTCAGAATTGCTTACAAAGACAGGTTACAAAGAAAACCAAAACTATGCGGGGATGTGGTCCCTTCATTTGTATTAGCTTTGTATATACTCGGTGTCATGTCACTCTCTTTCTCCCCCTACTCAGCATTTCATCTGGACCCCCTCAACATGTGTTTGTACATGGACATATGCCCATGTTGTCGTAAAAATAGGCTTATGTGGAGGCCTATATGAAGAACAGGTGAAGCCACCCCTAACGCTTTTCATATGCCTGTACATTGATTACCTGTTTCATACTCCGAAGAAATGCCTTTGGGAAAATGTGATCACCTAGGCATTAAATAAATCAGGAAAGATAAAACTGATAAGCTGGAACATGCATAATATTTCACAAATGTAATACAAGAATCATACGTGCTTTCTGCAGGTACATTAACCTTAGCTTTATTTTAACCTGTATATAGCCTCCACTCACTCTTGCACTGGAGTACAGCAGTGCTGCTTCCCAAATTAGCTCCTTAAGTAATCTATAACTAGAAGTGAGCTATGTTTTCTATCTCAAAGAGCTTGAACAGTGAAAACAGCCCATTATCATCAGAGGCCTGTATACATCCCTGCAGCTTGTTAGGACAAGTTTTTCTACTTCAGGCAGATAAATGTGGTACAGATTAGCTAATTTACTACAGTAACATAAGTGAAGACATGTTAGGATTTCAGACATTCTTTTATGTCAGAAATAGTCGAACTTTTTGCTAATAGGCAGCAAAGTGCTGCTGATATTTGCCTTAACACTATTCTCCAAACTTTTTTTTTCTGGGTGCCTGTGAAGCTGTGGTGCTCAGAATACTGTCACTACTAGGCACCTGTGCAAGGGGTAGGCAAGTGGTACACTGGGTCGCATACTGGTGAAGAGGTGGTCAAAGGGTATCCTAGGTAATAGTAGTGTGACCCAGAGATTATTTAGCATGGCCTAAGAGAATTTCTCTTCTGCTGTGTTAGAACAGCAAATAGCTAGCGCTTGGAATATGAAGTTAAAACGTGTTAAAGGGAGCACTTTGTGGTCTAAGGCAGGAGATATTTGGTCTGTTATTAACTCAGAGGTGCTGGGTTTTTGACTAGCATGGGTTTGCATATATGTGCACTTTTCATTGTGACTGCAGGTTAAGTCTGGTACATAAAACCTGATCTGACAAAAAAAAAAAAAAGGGGTGGCGGTGTGGGGGAGAAAGAAACAAAAAAATTGCTCAGAAAATGGTCAGCCGCTGCTAGGTCTGATGTGTTAAACAGCATTTTGATATTTGGTCTGTAGTCTCATGGATCTAGCAATTACTTTTTTTCATATGAAGTATCATGGCACTTTATTTAAACTGTGTTTATTTCAACAAGTGAGCATATTCACATAATACAGACAAAAGTAAGAAAATAACTTAATTGGCATATGCCCTGCCATAGTTTCACTCCTGTTATCACCAGCCATCTTTCCAGGCAGCTGTGAAGTACAGGAAAGACTAGTTCCAGTAAGGTTATGCTTGATGGAAAATCCAACCACATATTTAATAGATCAAGGGTGCAGTGAAACAAAGGTGGTAATCCTTGAATAGAGGAAGAGGATGCTATCCCATCCCTCCCCAGTCTCAGTAGGACCAATGACACTTCTATCAGTTTGACTCTTCAAAGCCTCACTTATCACACTTTGACCTGAATAGCACAGTCTGAAGTATCTCAAGTCTTCAAAAATTCTGAGTTCCGGTCAAATGTCTGGAGGATTAAGGTGGTGGGAAATGGTGGGAAGAGAAAAGCAAAGACATAAGCACACAACTTTTGTTGTCAGTACACATCTGGCAAAACACAGACAGAAGATATTTAATGTTGTTTTCACTGATTCAGTTATAGGAGTAGGTTTGCACCATGTAGTGTTGTTTTTGGTGGTGTGGTTTTTTTTTTTTTTACTACTTCTACATAGATAATTGTATGTAACTAAAAGGTGGGAAATCATGGTGAGCTATTTTGTTTTGCTTGCACTTTCTATCACGGTGTTTCTAATGCCTGTTTTTTGACCAGCCTTAAATAGGTTCATTGGCATTTCTTTTCTGCTGTCTACTGGAAATGGGTTGTCTTCAGCTTTTGTGCACAGCAGTAGTGAGAAGCAGGAAAGCAGGGACACTTTCTTGTTTGGTTTGTTGGGGACGGCGGCGTTTAATGCCTGTTTTATTGGTAACAGAGAACAGAGGTACCTGTCAGTGCCTTTTGAAGAGCACGTCTATTTAAATTATTAATTTCTGGAATATGTTGAACAGAAATGCTGTATCTTTCCCCAAATGGGAATTGTGTAATTGGTTCTTGTTTCCTGATTTCAGGAGGAAGATTCAGTTGCTTTGCTTTTTATGGATAATCTCCAGTCTAATAATGAATTTCGTTTAAACAAAACTTTTGTGGGAGAGGGAGACACTGGAGAGAGAAACTCCATCTCCCTTCAAGTTAGAGATGGCCCAAAAAGCACAGTTTTGATCCTGTTTCAAATATTTTCAGATTTAGAATCTGGATCTGAGGGCATTGTTTGAGTGCTGCCAGAAACAGGTGTCAGGTGAGAGGCGGAAGATGAATTGCGCAGCCTGTTTCTTGCAGTCTGTGCCAAGTTAGTGCTGAGATTCCTGCCTGATTCTTTTGTATCAATGGTAGTTATAGAAAAGTACATTCTGCTTGAGAACTTTAAGAAACTATTGAGCGTGTGCTTTGAGAATTTTATGAAGTGACGAAAATCCTTTAATAAAGCGATATTGACTTATTTTTGCACTCCGGAAAACAGTAGAACATAGAAATCACATAGTAAAATGAATCTACTTGTATTTGCTTCTCTATACAGTGAAGTAAGTTATTTTATTTTGTGGTTATATTATGGCAGCAGGAAAGGATTGTTAATCAGACACTTGACAAATACAGAGACTTTTTTCCTTCCTGTGAAGACTTTACTCTCATAATAGAGACTGACAAAGGGAAAGTAAAAGAGAATATTCAATGAATAAGCCTTTTTTTTTTGTGTGTGTCAGACACATATTTCCCATTTGTGAGGAAGTTCTGTTATCCCACAGTAATTTATATGAAGCAAACTTCTTTAGCTAAGGCTGGTGACTCTAACAAACTTAATATTGTGGAATATTTCCTTGCTTCCATTTCTGATACATTTTCACATCCAAATTTCTTGCTCTACTGTGAGCTTTATAGCAGGACAAAAAACTAGTTCCGTTTATCCTTTAATTGTTTTTTAATGCAAAATATTGTAGTCACATAAAATACCCATTTATTTGTATTTGGTGCTAGAAGTTAATTCATTGAACCTGGGATGTATTATTGCAAAACAATGATGCTCACTACACTTTTTTGCTCCTGTTAGTTGTTTCCCAGGTTCCTTTCATGGCCAGCAAGAGTTTATTAATGCTAAATAAATAATTAAGAAGGGATAATTGACTTATTTTTGTGCAATGATACCAGAGTGATGCTTTTTTCCTGGAAAACATCATTGTTCTGTTTTTAATGCACTGCAGAATGTGAAGCCTGCATACCCTTATGAATCATGGATAACTCATTTGTGCTAGAGATTCACTGACAGTGACCCAAACCCTGCTCTCGCTAAATGAAGAGGAATAAATAGATGTGCTGTTTCATCCTACTCACTAAGAAGGGGGAAAAAGAAGAGGTCTTTTTTCTGTCTTCTCTTGTGAACATTTGTAGTATTCTCTCAGTCCCTATAAAACCCACCTGGTTCTATCCTCCATGGTAAGTAATTCTTTTCACCTGTTCCCTTCTGAAGAGGGAGATTGACACCTGTGCAATGGGGTTCTTGTCAGCAAGATTTGCTCTCTCCCTTGCTCTTTTTTTACATCTGATATTACCAGAGTTGTTGTGAACAGCAGTAAGGTGAGAAGTCCTCGATAATGAATTATTTCCAAGGAATGAGCAATCTGCAGGACTCCTAACCCACTCATCTTTCACCAGGAAATCAGGCTGTGGCTGTTTCCTCACCTCATTCAGTATTTTGAAGAACCCTCCTGAACTCGTGTCTTTTTCAGGTCTTGGAATCTAATTGCTTTGAATTTGATATTGTAATGAGACTGTTCTAGCTCAGGCATCCTTCACACTTCAGCTGTTGTCCCTTATTCAAAAGCAACTTTATGGTAGTAAAAATAACCACTCATTTCCTTTCTCCTTTTGCTATTTAGCTTTCAGAACTCTTCTCAGGATTGCTTTGAAAAGCTTAGATTTTTGTCTTTCTCCACCAAATGTGTTACTGTACCTCCAATCTTGTTGGAGCTTGTTGGAAGCTCCAATCAAGATCAGAATGCTGTGCACAATGCTCAGTGCAAAAGCAAGAAAGTGTCACTTCATACGCTAAGCAGAGGAGAGAGACAGAGTCTAGCAGGAAAGAAGGATGGCAGGAGGTGACAAAACTTGTCAGAACATTAGTAGGAAAGCAGAGTGGAGCCCAACATTTTGAATTTCTACTCAAGGAGTCTGTCCACTAGAACACTTTGCTGCTCTGAGTAAATTTATTGTGGCTAGAGGGCCACACAAGCTTTAAGTAATTCAGAAAATACAAGTCTAGCTGTGTACAGCAAATGGAGTACAAATATCTCCTGCTTCTGCAGGAATGTTTCTCTGGCACTGGCAATCCAACTAAGCAGTGGATATGCAAGCAGAAATAATAAAATAGTAGTATCGGCAAAGAGAAATCAGAATTTTGAAGTACATTTAAATGGCAGGAGTGAAACAGGGTCTTTCCCAATTAGATCAGAGCCTTAGACATAATCTGTTGTTTGGGAGGGATGTAGTGTGTAGAGAAGGGAAACGTCATGCACGTATGTGTGCATGTACACACACACAGAGTAATTGGTATTATTGTACCCTAATTTGGAGCATAAGGAAGGGTTCAGGTAGGGAGACTAACATACCAGGTTTGTGCTTATTAAATGGCCTTTTAAGATGTGATTTGACTATTTAGGACTCTAGTCTAGCATATACTGTCAGTTATACTTTTTCCAATGAGATTTTTGTTCAGGAAAGCAATTTAATATGTATGAATACTATCTGAATTCAATAGCCATGCAGATTAAAAGAGAAGAAGGTAAGAAATGCTTACTTTATGTAATTAGTAAGGAGTAGATATTAAATGCAGTCAGGATTAATTTTCAGTGCAGACAGGAACATTTAACCATCTAGTTTTGACTCTGTCACATACATGGAAACAGAAAGAAACCTATCTAAGGGAGAAACAAAACACAACTTGGTCTACAAAAGGCAGGAAAATTACTCTATTTAGGGTGCTGAACTTGCTAGCAAAATCTTATAGCTACTCTAAGTGGAAAGTAGCAAAACAATGTTTATATCTAAGGAGTAAGAGAAGGTGGAATAAGAGATTACTGGAAAGGAAAAGGAAGAGAGGAGAAATTCAGGAAGAATTCTAGTAAAGAGTAGCTAAATGTTTGGGATTAAATAGGAAATAGGATGCCAAAACATGAACCTGCCAAAGATGCACTGTACTGAATAACCTGCTATTGTTCTCTGTTAAGGTAACTTTGTTTTCCCTATTTTTCCTTTTAACAAAGGGGAGATTATACACATAGTAATTTACTAGTAACAGTAGCTATTAGACAAAGGGTAAAATGGGAAAGGGTAATTGACAATTTGTAGAGAGTTAGAAGTAGACTGCAAGTATTGAAGAAAAAGGATGAGTAACTGAAATCTCAAGGTTATACGTTTAGGGGCTGAGAACAAGAAAGTCTGTGACAATTTGTAGCTCATTCAGTGGAAAAAAAATAGGAGAAGGACCTATATATACTAGTTGATACAGAGATGACTGTGACTACGTTTGTCAGTAAGATGTGGTGATGAAGGGAGCAAGATCAGTCCTAGACTGTATGAGATATTTCCGGTGGAGATAAAAGTGTACTAATGTCACTGTGCAAACAACTGTGAGACTTCATTTGCTATCAAGCATGATAATAAAGTCTTTCAGTAAAAAATGAATTTTGCAGCAGCTACGAGTCTGTTTAGGGCAGGGGGAGTGGAAAGTGACATAGTTTCATAAAAGGAACCTAAAGAATTTTTCTTGTTAAGTCTTGCAAAACAAAAGCTGAGAGCATGTGTTTGCTTTCTAGAAATGCATGGGAAGATAAATTCTTATTTAAAAGGAAGGATGAAATGAAATGGGAATGAACTGGCTCTTAAGAAATTTAGATCAGAAGTGAGAGATTTCTATCCATCGGAACAGTGCAATTCTAGAATAGCCACTTAATTGAATACTTTTGAGCCCACAATAGATTATTTTTAGAGTTGATTTTTAAGCCATTTATGAAGAAATTATCTGATCTGGTTGCTTCTGGTATCAGAAGGGTGGATTTGATGACATAAGATTTCATTTTCAGTCCTGTGCCTTCTACAGAAGTATATAAGCATGTGCTTAAATATCAAATTTGTTTGTTTAGAAACTGCTTTCTTATTTGAATGAGACTACTCAAGGTATTTTTACCAAATCATTCTAACATTTGTGACACTGTGTTGCTAGTTTTCATCTTTTTAACTTGTCTGTTGAGGGGTTAATGTTCTAATGTGAAGCTTAGAAAAGCGAAGACCAGGCTATCGTTTTCTTACCCCTTTTTTGACAGTTTTAGCTAGAGCTGCTGTGCAATAGATGTGACTGAGGGTCCCCAAATTTCTGTAGTCTCCTGAGCGATCTCATAACTCCCTGTAAAATGGTTGTTGCTTCCTTCATTAAGTAATCCAGGCTTTACTTAATCAGTAGGGTTAGGACCTTAAATGAGTAAATAGTAAAAGGTGAAAGGCTAATGGTGGTGCTCATAATGCATGTCATAACTCCTTTGAAAAAGGCACAGAGAGCTGTACTCTTTGTTATTGAACTACAAATTAAGGCAGATTTGGAGGAAGGAAAAAAAAATGTTCAATGAGGCACTGGCACTATTTTCATGGACTCTCATGCTAGTCTCCAATTTAGTCCTTGCTTGTGATTGTGTCTGAGCATTTCCATGGTCTATGGCCTCAAATTATTTCCAGTGTTGTTTTTCTCCTTCTCTCTTTCATTCCTATGTCTCCTTCCCTGCTAGGTGTTTACAAGGACTTATCTCTTACAACAAGGCTATGAGGAATATTGTCCTCTGCAATTACAAGTGTAGCCTGAGCATCAAGAAGCCGTGAACTGGGTTGAACTCTCTGGTTAATATCTTGAGCACATTCTCTCCTGCTGTTGGCCTTGTTGACTTTTCTGTCACACAGTGTAGGAAACATGCCCAGCTATTATTTCTGGGAGTGAGAACTTTGTGTGCTCAGTAATTACCAATTTAAATGTATGCTGATGAAAACATCCCTTCAAGATAATTAACATACTTCAGTCACCAAGTTGGACTGAAAGTTCTGAAAGAAGCTGTAAAGATGTTCTGAGTGGATCTGCCTTGTGATGTTCCATCAGGCTATGCTGTTCTGCTTACATTGGGCTAAATACAGTCCAAAGTCATGGATTCTGTCACTGTGCACAAAGCTAAGACCCCTCAGCTCTGGTATGTCATTTTTCAGAAAAACTCTGTTTCATGTTTTTGCCAGACCCAGGCTGTCATCTGCAAAGAGAACAAGCGTGGTGGGATCTTGCCTTTTTAGCACTGCTTTTGTCTGTGCATTGGAGAATAGTTTTATTTCAGGACCTAACCTCAGATGGAGGGAATGGCTACTTCATCCAGCTCATCAAAGAGCAATTTGCCTGAGAAATGAAAGGAATCTACTTACTCACTGCAGATGAGTGAGATTGATCGCTGCATGATCAAGTAACATGCTGAACAAAAGAACCAATATCTTTCACAAAGCTTGGTAGTGGATTTTTTTTTTTACTTAATGTATAACTCTTCTGTCTGTCTCACACTGATATTCTGTAAATATCATCAAAAATGAACAGGAGCTGATCCAAGAGAGAATTCATTGGATGGTCTTATCCTAATTTTTTTTTTTGTGCAGAGCACAAAACTGCCATGTGGTTTGGCAGGTTTGGCTAAGTGAGAAATCTCAGCCCAGAGAACATCCAGAACATCCAGCTGATGGAGTGGATACTACTGCTGAAATGAACTTGCAGAGGAAAGCAGAGTTTAGATGATGATCGGTGTCCTGTTGCAAATGGGTTATCACTGACCTTCAATGGGTAACAGACTCTTACACACAGACAGAATAAAAAAGGCCACTATTAAAAAAAAAAAAAGTGCTCCATCACAGAGTTCCACTTGCAGAATTTGATGTTTGCCTTCATTTCTAGTTCTACCATGTGTTAAATAGAGATTAAAAAAAATAAGCATGTCAGTAACTCATACCAACACATTTGGGTGAAGGGATCTAGGAGCAGTAGATTTACATTGACAGTCCCCCACCCCTTCTTCAACATGAATGGACTTTCAAGCAGCAGGGCCAGTGGGAGAGCATTTTTTTCCCTCATCTACCATATTGTCCGAATTATAGAGTGGCTAAAATTGCCTGCTTCTAAGTCTGGTGGATTCCTCAAGTTGGATCAAAGTCCATCAAGTCTGATCTGAGTCCACAACAGTTTACTAACTCTGAATATGCCTATATCACAGGGTTCACCAAACTAATTGGTTTTGGAAATTTTAGTCAGTTTACTAATTGCATTACAAATGCAATTGCATTCTTTGCAAGTATGAATTAATAGTAGTATACAAATATAAATTCAACAGACATTTTAGTTGGTGATCGTTGTGACAATATTAGCCTACTGTTTGTTCAGCTTTGCCTGTAAGCAGGCCAATTAGCAGCCTCATACTGTCATTAACTTGCTGATAGCAGGGTTTATTTAGCATTTTCCTCCTTTCTGTCAGGAAATTATATTATCTTTTACTGCTGTCTTTACTTTCTGTGAACTCCCGTGGCTTATGTGCTTGTTGAGACAGCTACTGTTTTAGCGATTTAATCTACCAGGCACGAAGTAAAAATCCACAAAACCAGTTTGAACTAGTCCTTTTGCCTTCTGACTATCCCTTNGCATGTCATAACTCCTTTGAAAAAGGCACAGAGAGCTGTACTCTTTGTTATTGAACTACAAATTAAGGCAGATTTGGAGGAAGGAAAAAAAAATGTTCAATGAGGCACTGGCACTATTTTCATGGACTCTCATGCTAGTCTCCAATTTAGTCCTTGCTTGTGATTGTGTCTGAGCATTTCCATGGTCTATGGCCTCAAATTATTTCCAGTGTTGTTTTTCTCCTTCTCTCTTTCATTCCTATGTCTCCTTCCCTGCTAGGTGTTTACAAGGACTTATCTCTTACAACAAGGCTATGAGGAATATTGTCCTCTGCAATTACAAGTGTAGCCTGAGCATCAAGAAGCCGTGAACTGGGTTGAACTCTCTGGTTAATATCTTGAGCACATTCTCTCCTGCTGTTGGCCTTGTTGACTTTTCTGTCACACAGTGTAGGAAACATGCCCAGCTATTATTTCTGGGAGTGAGAACTTTGTGTGCTCAGTAATTACCAATTTAAATGTATGCTGATGAAAACATCCCTTCAAGATAATTAACATACTTCAGTCACCAAGTTGGACTGAAAGTTCTGAAAGAAGCTGTAAAGATGTTCTGAGTGGATCTGCCTTGTGATGTTCCATCAGGCTATGCTGTTCTGCTTACATTGGGCTAAATACAGTCCAAAGTCATGGATTCTGTCACTGTGCACAAAGCTAAGACCCCTCAGCTCTGGTATGTCATTTTTCAGAAAAACTCTGTTTCATGTTTTTGCCAGACCCAGGCTGTCATCTGCAAAGAGAACAAGCGTGGTGGGATCTTGCCTTTTTAGCACTGCTTTTGTCTGTGCATTGGAGAATAGTTTTATTTCAGGACCTAACCTCAGATGGAGGGAATGGCTACTTCATCCAGCTCATCAAAGAGCAATTTGCCTGAGAAATGAAAGGAATCTACTTACTCACTGCAGATGAGTGAGATTGATCGCTGCATGATCAAGTAACATGCTGAACAAAAGAACCAATATCTTTCACAAAGCTTGGTAGTGGATTTTTTTTTTTACTTAATGTATAACTCTTCTGTCTGTCTCACACTGATATTCTGTAAATATCATCAAAAATGAACAGGAGCTGATCCAAGAGAGAATTCATTGGATGGTCTTATCCTAATTTTTTTTTTTGTGCAGAGCACAAAACTGCCATGTGGTTTGGCAGGTTTGGCTAAGTGAGAAATCTCAGCCCAGAGAACATCCAGAACATCCAGCTGATGGAGTGCATACTACTGCTGAAATGAACTTGCAGAGGAAAGCAGAGTTTAGATGATGATCGGTGTCCTGTTGCAAATGGGTTATCACTGACCTTCAATGGGTAACAGACTCTTACACACAGACAGAATAAAAAAGGCCACTATTAAAAAAAAAAAAAGTGCTCCATNTTGCAAGTATGAATTAATAGTAGTATACAAATATAAATTCAACAGACATTTTAGTTGGTGATTGTTGTGACAATATTAGCCTACTGTTTGTTCAGCTTTGCCTGTAAGCAGGCCAATTAGCAGCCTCATACTGTCATTAACTTGCTGATAGCAGGGTTTATTTAGCATTTTCCTCCTTTCTGTCAGGAAATTATATTATCTTTTACTGCTGTCTTTACTTTCTGTGAACTCCCGTGGCTTATGTGCTTGTTGAGACAGCTACTGTTTTAGCGATTTAATCTACCAGGCACAAAGTAAAAATCCACAAAACCAGTTTGAACTAGTCCTTTTGCCTTCTGACTATCCCTTCAGTTGACAGAAGCTGGAAAGGACCTGGCCTTACTTAAACTCTAGCCATGTAAGGAAAATTGATTTATGGTAAGTTTATCCTAGATTTTACATAAGCTAATCAACAAGCTGAATTGGTCTGTGATTTTGTATTGTGTCTTTCTTATGTTCTGTAGTGTACCAGGGATGGTATAATATTTCCAGACATTTTTAGAGGGACAACTTACAGTGAGGATTTCTCAGGAAAACATAAAGAAAGAGTGGTCAGGCCTTGGAACAGGCTGCCCAGGGAAGTGGTGGAGTCCCCATCCCTGGGGGTATTTAAAAGACGTGTAGATGAGGCGCTTAGGGACATGGTTTAGTGGGCATGGGGGGGTTGAGCTGACGGTTGGACTTGATGATCTTAGAGGTCTTTTCCAACCTTAGTGATTCTATGATTCTATTCTATGATTCTATATCAGTTAGCAGAAAAGTAGCAATTTTGAGGTAGTCAGCAAAAGCCTGTAGTCAACAAAACAGTTAACTTACTACGACTATTGTAATACATTTGTATTTAACTTGTGATCTTTGAGTAATTCTGATTTTATTACCAATATTTATTTATTCTGACCGTTGGCATGCTGCTTTCTGAAACTAGTGGTAATGCCTCTATTACTTCTGCTGCATTTCTTTGTGGTTTAAACCTACTCCTAAATTAAATGGAAATTTTAAAACGTAGAAGGGTGATCGATGCTGGCTGCTAACAAGAGTTCTGCCTTCCACAATACATTTCAGGATATCTGGCTGACTGTAGTGCACCTTTACTTAAGTTGTTTTGTTTTGAGAAATGTTTCAGGCTGTAGTTTGCATTATCTGTTACTGACTTCATTTGGGGAAATTGTTAGACTTTACTAACTGTAATGATTGAGTAATCATTGAGGCAAATAAAAATACCATTTTAATATAGTATATTAATTTTTTTTGAAAACTAGGAACTAACTTGCTTTTATCAGTGTTTTCTAAATGTTTAAATAACTCATACAAAACTCATCTTTTGTCCTAATGAAGTTGGATTGTTTATGTTCTACTGGAAAAGAAGAATGTAAAATCAAGGGGAAAAATGAACACAGTGCAAATCATCTGGCTAATCCTTTAGTTTGCCACATCAATTACAAATACCAGATATTTATAGACCTCTATTACCTTAGGAATGATCTACAAAACCAGTGTGTTCACTTAAAAATCAGGAATCTGATTCTCAGCTACCTTAAAGATATTTTGTATCTTCTAAGCTAGCTCTATGAATTTTGCTAAAATCAGTGCAAATACAATATCATGGATCTATAAGGCTCTTTTATGCAATTAATATTGTGTAAAGCAACTTGAGGATAAGATTCATCTCTATGGCTCTTCACTAAATCCTTCCACTGAGAGTTGAGTTCTGCTGTCTATTGTATTGATGTAGAAACTGGCCCTGGGTATGTTGGGTACCTATGAATAATTTTGAAAAGATGAATTAGAAAAAAATTAGAGAGGATTTATGTTCAAAGAGGGGGCAAAATCCATTCAAGAAGTTGTTTGTTGCCAATTAATTACCTACCACTAATTAGAATAATAAATTTGAGCACAGTCGTAAGTCTTGGCATTGACTTTCACCGTAGGCTTATCTGGAAGCGGTACTAAATGCTATCATTAGGATTGGTAATAAATCTGTCATAAGAGGTGAAAATGGATAAAAAGGCTAAGAAGCCTCGAAAACATAATTTGACTGAGCAGAAGTCTTTACACTTTATAAATATGACCGCTGGGATTATTCACATGAATTGATCAGCTCAGACTTCAACACAATGTTATAAAACATGAAACTTTTGCACTTAGTGAAACTCAGTGCTAAAATGGAGGTATAACTCTTTTTCATCATAACATTTGCAATTTAAAAAAGAAGCGTATGTGCTGCCAGTAAAATTGTAGTAGACAGCGCCAAGCTGGAAGTTTTAAATGAATGATCTACTTATTAGTTCTTCACTTTTGTATTCATGTAGCACCAACATGAGATAGAATTGACATCTTTAGATTTCAATCCATCTTGTCTATCCTAAAGATCTTGTGATTCATTAGTTAACAAACTACTTACTAGATGATAGAAAATAGCAAAAAAGAAGAGAAATGTTAGTAACAGAACTCTGAATATGATATGCCTCTTTTTAGAAATTTAAAATGGGATTTTTTTTTTTATGTGAGTCTTTCTCCAGGATGAAATTTCCCTGCATTGTGTTATATAGTGCAGAGACTTCTGTATGAAACAAGGTCTGAGCATTTTTTGAAGCAATATACTTTTAATATGCTGTTGCTCTAAGTTGATCTCAACCAGTAACACCAAATTATATTGTCAAAATAACACAATTTTTAGAAGACTCTGTTTTTTTGGCAAGCACACTAGAATTCAGAGTATTCAAATTGCTAGTTACTCAAGTTCAGTTGAGTGCTCTTGAAAACTTCATCAAATATTTTACAACCTCAATTAAAATAGAATGACTTTGAAGAAATGCTGGAGACTTCCTTTTGAATTTTTATTTTGCACTGAATTATTTTTACTGCTATTTTTACATGAAATGCTGCTTTTATAGTGTAGAGTCTAGATAAATTGCTTTTTGTCAATATGCCATGACATACTAAATTCAGAAATCCTAACTGGTGGGCAACTACTATCTATATACATCAGAATCTCTGCCAGTTATGCAGTTACTGTTGCTCAATCAAACAGAACTGGGGAAAATCACACCAGTAAGGTCCCTTATGCTCGAACCAATCTTGCTTAATGTATTTAACAACCTGAAAAATAGTTATAACAGCAGGACAACACCACTTCCTGCTGATGCAAAACTGTTTAGGTTAATTTAAAATAATGTGCAAACTCAAAAAGTCTCACAATACGGAGTCACTGAAATGTAAAATGCCAGAAGAAATTATATGTTAATGAACATAAAGTAGTGCATGTGAGGAGGGGAAGGGAACTGAAGAACAATCTCTTTCATCATACAAATGGAATAGCGAACTATAAATTATGTATTATCACGCATGGAAAAGATTCTGAAATCAAAATAGGTAGATTTTCTGAAAGGTAAAAATGAAACAGGTCTCTGGAAAACACTTAAGTAAAAGAGAAATTTAATTTTGGGAATTCTTGGAAAATAGGGACAGTGCAGAAAATGTAATTCAAATGTATAAATCCATATTTACCTGAGTCTTGGATATTGCGTGCTGTTCTTGCCATCGCATCTTAGGACATAGGAAAACTGGAAAATGCTTTTTGAAAAGGTCTGAGAGTAAGTGGATGATGAGAGGAGTGGAATGGCTTCTGCATGGTGACAGACTAGATAGACTGGGTTTCTTTACCTTGGAAATGAGATAACCAAGAGAAGATAGGGTAGAGCAAATAAAATAATGACTTACATGAAGAGGGTGAATGTGGAATTGTCATTTCAGTAACTCTTAGCATTCAAGAACTAAAGAGCTTGTGTTAATATCTCCAGGCAGCAAGTTTAAAACAAACAATAAGAAACATTTTTTTCATATGAAAAATAATCAATGTGAGACACTGCCACTAGATGTAGTAAAGGCCAAAAGTTTAACTGAGTTCAAAAAGAGATTAATGGATACTTTTGTTTCATGAATTGTAAAAACATCCTGCTCAGGCACAACTTCTGGCTTAGGAAGTTCCTAAACCACTAATTGCCAGAAGATGGGAAGGAGGGGTTGCTCAGCTCTTGCCATGCCTCTTATAATCTTCCCTTATGCATCTCCTAATGGCCATGTTGGGAGCAGGATAATGGGCTAGACAGGTTGTTTGTGTTTGTGTTGGTTTTTTTGTTGTTGTTGTTGGTTTTTTTTTTGTCTGGACCCATTATGGCTGTTATTATTTTGTAGGCGTAGATGGGTTGTTTTGTTTTGTTTTTCAGTAATGGGGAGACAAAATGGAAATTTTCAACTTGTTTTTGGAGTTCAGTAAATGCTGTCTGGAATATGATTCTTAATAGCTGATTAGGAATGATCACACTTTTTGCTTTCCTTATTTTTTAACATATAAAAAATTAGTCTACAAATTAATCTGCTGAATGCTTAGGAAGATTTTCTCTAAATACAGGGAGATGTAAATGGATGTGAATCATTTATGTATTTCACTTGAGTAATCATGATATATGTGTATTTTAAACAATAATGGGTCAGAAAAGCTGACATAGTGAGCAGCGGAGTTTTCTGTGGTTCTTCTGTCTGAAAGGAGGTGAATGGTGTTATTCTTGCCATTGTTGTGAGTTAAGGAATACCAGGTTTCAATGACAGAACATCCTAAATTCTACAGCTGTACTTCTGACAATTAGGAGGAACAGACGCAAACAAGGAGAGTTTTCTTTTACATCTGTACCTTTTTTGTACAGCTGTATCATCCTTTTTTCTCATCAGAGTGAAGATTGGCTTTTGGGATTAAAGGAAATATAAATGATTTTTTGGGGTTTTTTTCTGACTAACCTTCTATTCTAGGTTTTTTCCATGTGAATTTATAGTGCAGGAGGTTTTTTGTACTTACTAAACAGAGATTTAATCATTTATAATGCACTTTAGAAATGAAAAAGACATTACTCTGTGTCAAATGAGTTTATCCTGTACTGCATGCAAACTATGCACATGGTTATAAATCATGGTCTCAAACTTCTAAAGTTGTTATTTTTGTTTATTAGGAAACCTTGCTTCAGATCCAAAAAGGCAATAAGGAGACTACACATAGCAAGAAGAAAGTGAGCCACAATCGATCATGAAATGCATTTACGCAATATTCAAAGCTGGGTGGAATAAAGACCTTAAACTTTACAGGCTACTGCTATTCAAAATTAAAAGTAGTTTCATTGTATATGGTGAAAAGGGGGGTTGGATCAATGAAACTGATCTCTTGTATCTTGTTTGCTGTTGATTTATATGAAATTATACTTGAGGTGAGCCTCCTTTTCGTATGTTTGTTAATAAACTTGGTAATTTGTGGAATATTACTTCAGTGGTCTGGAAGGAGATTTCTTGAGTTCAGTGGGTGCTCAGTGTATAAATGGAAGCACAAGAATTAAAAAGGCCTTCCCCCTGGTCGTCTTTGGCTTGGCTAATGTACTTGCAGATTTTGTTCTAACAGAAAGGCTTTATATAACAGCACAGAGCATTACTGCTGTGATGCTGAGTTGCAGTAAATCAATATCTGGATTAAAAGAATGGGGGCTATAATACAAACTTTCTTTTTGTCTTTTCTGGTGTAGCATCTTATAAAACTGCAGCGTGTATCCAGAAGGTTGACAACAATCCACTACACTGTCAGATTAGCTGTAGGATACCAGTAGAAGTTTGGAAAAAATAGTTAAGCCCAGTCTCTCTTGCTTTCACTTAATTTCATTTCTTCTTTACCTTTCATCTTCATTTTCTTCCTTTCTTTGGAATCTTTTAGTATCAATTAATCTTTCACTAGAGGAAGACATACTAAAATTTTGAAGTACTTCATGTTAAGAAGACTTGCCAAAAATTAAGACTGAGTCTTCAGCCAATGAAAACTGTCAGAAAAATTATTTTATTCATTATAGATCAGAAATCTGAAATTCTTGCTGAGTAAAGTGTCCCTTTTGGCAATGTGTTGTGCATGTGAAGATGACATTTGTTGGTCATGCTTGTGTTTATAAATTCTGCAAAAAACTGTTTTAGACATATAAAAATCAAAATCTCCTGTGCTATGGAGACTTGCAGTGATTCTTTGAACTCTTGGCCTCCTGCTTTGCTTTATTACCAGTGAATGATGTTGCGTTGAGTGGGGATGGGCCTAGTGAGGGACAGATATTGATAAAGTCAGTCTTTAGCACTGCAACCATGGTTGATTTCAGCAACCATCACTGAGAATCTTTTAAACTTTTGCATAAAGATAAAGAAAATTTAAGTCATTTGAAAATACATTATGGCTTTTTTTTAAACAATAACTTCTGTCTTTTTCCCTTAGCTCTATGTAACTATCTTTTAGATCTATATATATATTTTTAATATATATACATACACACACTTATTATATATCTACTATTGATAGTAAAAATGTTTTTTATGTATATATTTACCAGAGGAACTGGTCTCTTGTGAGGATTGGGGAGGGGAAATGTAAACTGAAATAATCTGGACCTACTGTTAAATCTGAAAAAAATTTTGGATGGATGATTTCTGGAGATGGAGAGTGTCTGTTCTGTCCTCGGTTTGGAAGCAAAGGTCGGATGGGACCCCTCGGCAGAGGCTCCTTCCTTGGGGAGCTCCCTCCTGCAAAGGGAAACAGAGGTCCAGCCTTAGATGTGGTAGGTGAGAGTCAAAATACAAAGCTGCTGGGAGCCTGCATTTTGCGCAGATGGTCTGAGAGACTGCAATGGGCCAGGCAGGCCTCAGAGAGAGGGAGAAATTTCCAGGGAGTCAAAGGGATCAGGGTGCTGCCCCTAAGGAATTCCCTGAGCTAAATGAAACAAAAGCAGAAACCATAGCCTGTCTGCAAAGACAAAGTAGGTAAGGATGAATGCAGTTGTGTAAACTTTGCTCTGTCTGACCTAGGGTCCTATACCTGACCTTTACATACTGTTAGATACAACATTCATAACACCAGTAATGTCTGATAAAACCTGGCTCTGTGTATGGCTGGGGTGAGGATTAAGGGTTTTTTATTAGATCTGCGCACATCACTATAAGAAAAAATTCTAGGCAACTCTACCTCAAGGCTTTGGGGAACTCGGGATGCTTCACAAAGATGAGCTCAGAACAGCTGCTGTCTCGGGTACCACATTTTACTAGCTGGAGAGTGCAAGGGCACAAGATGCAGGCCTTGTGTTGGGGTACACTCCTCAAGGAGTTTCTTTCAGCTTCACTGGTTAACAGCATTTTTGCTCTAGTGCAAAAATGTGCTTTGGAAGTCAGATGTGCAAATTGTACAGAGAGCAGTGAGAAGTTAGGGGGAAGCTAAGGGACTGGTCAGGAAGTAGGATCCAGTTGAGATTTAAGGGATTATGAGATGGCAGAAATGGATATTGCTGACAGTATTGTTCACTGTCTTGGTTTGGCTGTGTCGATGTGGGTAGAAGGGCTTTAGGGAGATGCTGCAAGGTAACACTTTTTCTGTTAAGAGTCTAATAGGCAAAGTGTCTAGAAAAAGCTGACAGTACAGTCCCATAAACAACAAGCAAACACACCCATAACTTCATCATATTAAACTCTGAATGTACAAGAAACACTTCCCCCAAAACGTGTAATCTAAACTTCTCCTGTTTACTTAGCTCTCATCTCTACTGATTTTTCACAAATGATTTTATGGAAGAGTATGTGATGCTAAAGGTGATTAGAAACCCAAAACCTGTGTTTGGAATAGAAAGCTAAGGATGTCACTGTGTTACTGCAAGCAAGTTGTTTGTTCAGCTAGTTGCCCTTTGTCAATCAATTGCAACCTGGTAGGTGGACGTAACTGTATGGTATTACTGGTGGTTATTCTAAGGTTGTTTTGCTTTACCTCATTCTTCCTTCTCTTTCTCTGCCTTCTAGCATGCACTTAATTCAGGTGGATTCCGTTCAGCGATGGATGGAAGATTTGAAGTTGATGACAGACTGTGAATGCATGTGTATTCTCCAGTCCAAGCCAATTAGCATTGAGAAGGATGAAGAAAATGAACTTGCTCTTTCCTCGCAATATAGCACATGTGATAACTTACAGCTGCTATTGAAAAGAGCTTGGATCATAAGCACAGAGTTGACCAGGATTGCTCAAAAGCTGGAGAAGAATAGATGGCAGAGAGTCCACAGCATGACAGTAAGAGTCAACTGCCATGTACGTTCCATGATAAATGAATACAATACATTCACCAAAAATTCTTCAGAAGAAATGCACCAGGTAGGATGCCTTACCTGATGTCATGTTTGTCTTTAAATTTTTTTTTATTGTAATAATTAAAACTTACTTTAAACAATCTCTAAGAAATCCTTACATACTGATTCTGGTCCCTTGTTTAAGACTTTCTAATGCCTTTTCAGCTATGGAAACATTCTTGACTCATTTTGGATCCTATTTTATCATAGGTCTGATTCTGAATGTTAATAATGTTGACAAATTACATTGAAAAACGTTTTGGTTTTGAGGACTACCGGACTAAAGTAATTAGATGCCCCATGTGTGGGTTCCTTTGTATTTACAATGTAGAAAATACTACTTTTTTGTTAAATTCAGTTCTATCTCTACTTGTTTGATGCAGAAAAGTAGAAAAAGGGTGTCCATTTGAAATATATTACTTGAGGGTTTTCACCTAATAACAAGCATTATTTATTTTTAAAAAGCAATTATGTGTATGGATATTGCTTTAAAACCACTTCTTTTTTTTCTCTCTCTCTCTGCAGTTTGAAAAACTTTTAATAGACAAGTGTTCAGAATTTACAGCATTCACAGAAAGGTAATTTAAATTTTCTAGTTGAAATATTAATTTTGTTGTTTTATTACATTGTAGAATTTCTAATGGGAAGTACAAATCTACTAACACCCTCAAACATTTGAACTAGGCCCCCGTGGCTCCGAAAGGCTTTCTAAATGTTAGCCTCTGGTGAGTGAAGCGAGTTGCTTTTATCTAAACTGCATCCTAATGAAAGATGTTGCACAAAGAGCCTGGCATAGACACAAAGCTGCGTGCAAGTGGAATTTTCAGGGCTTTTAGACATCAAGGAAGAAAGTCTAGCTCTAATGATACCAGTGACAAAGTTCCCTTAAAGTTCTGTGGAGCCAAGACTTCAGCTGGTGTGAAAGCTTACTTTGCAAGTCTGTTGTAGTACATGTTCCTGTATTCACATATCCATGCATTAGTAAATCAAGCCCAAATAAATACACATTCCTTTAAATTGCAGTTGTAGGTTTACTCAGCTCCGTGCGCTCCAGAATGCTGAGAGTGGAAAATAAGAATCTCTTTATAATTCTTCCTATGATATTTCTCCTGTCTAACATAAGTTATCTTGTTTCCTCTAGCACAGTTCAATCAGTCTTTTTCAATTTACTTTAAACACTGTGCAAGTCATTCTGCTCAGGGGATCATCAGGGAAAAAGACACCAAAGATCAGGAAAGCATGTTTCTTGAGCACTATTGCTTTTTGCAAATCCACACAGCTCAGACTTTACTTTTATATTCTACTGTGAGACACACTGATGTAATGAGAGCTCTGATCTCCTAGTGTCTGCCCCAAATTGGCACTCTCCCTCCTTGTCTCTTTGACAAAAAGTTGATATAGGTAGGTGAAAGACAGGTAAAGCTGAAAAGGGAACCTACTGTGTAGGTGGAGACATTGATCAACCAAACTATATCTTCCGTTACAGCAGCCTGCCTGCACAGAATATGTTTTGACAACTCAAATGAATGCACTTCTGTGAGGAAGTATTAGTTATTTCATTTGAATTGTATGAAGTTTTCCACCTTTATCTCATTTCTTCAGTTACAGCCAAATATCACTGGTTACAGGATAGTTAGACTAACTCTGTAAAGCTGCTGTATGTAATCTTTCTGCATAGAAGGCCAAATTTTACTTTTGAATATGCTGTTTAAATTTAAATGAACTTTACTCATTTGGGCACACATTCATTTGGGGTCCTTATCCTTCTATCTTTAAACTATGGCAAAGAAGGTAAAGAAATGAAAATTATCGAAAGTACTTCTTTGGTCATGAAAGATGGATAGGTATACACAGCTGCATTTGAAATGCAGGCATTCTAGTGTGACTGTAACTAAAAGCATAAGTGGAAAATAGCAGAGTTACACTGGTATCAACACAACATCTGCAGCAAAATTTGGCCTGCAGTCTGTGAAGTAAATTGTGATCCCGAAGTTATTCATTAATGTCCACTGTTGTCCTTTGATGGTATACTTACTATGTGTAGACAAAGCTTTGATTAAAGTCTGGTGTGATGTTAATGGCACAAAGACAGTGTCCTCATGTGACCAGTTGAATTCCCATTATAACCCCCATTATTTACACAGAGCTCACCTGTGACAATCAGCTTGATAAAATAATAGTTGTCTGTTGTATCTTTTTTCCTTCAATCCTTTCCTTTTTCTTTCTTTTCAGGTGCATACAAACTGAGGATGAACAGATACTGAAGGCCATGAAATCTTGTATTAATGAAACACTCACTACAGTTGCTCAGTATTTTGGCCAGTTAATAGAGCTGCTTTTAACACAAGAGGCACAGGTTAGTTTATAGTTTAAAAAAAAAAAAAAGTCGTCTTTCAAAATTGTTGAATCTTGAGGAAAGCATCCATTAAGAGGAGGATTATAATTAAAGCTCTCAATTTTCAGCAAACTTACGATCAGCAATTCAAATATCTTGCAGAGAGATTTAGGTGTCTGTATTCTCAAATTCTCCAATAACCTCAAATCCCAAACACAATGATCTTGTGGCTCAATATGTTACTTACTTTTCCTGATAGGCTTTCTTCATTGCAAGGCATCTGATTTCTGGACAATATCTTGTTAATAAGACCTTTGGACACCTTTTCTCTTCCTTTCATGCAGACACTGCTTTTTTTTTTTTTTTTTTGTTTAGAAACCTTGAAAAAAGTCTCTCCTGCTAATTGTCATTCGAAGTTTAACTTTTTAGAAGATGTACATACAGGAGGTATATTTTTACAGCACACATTTTAACCAGTGCATGTCTTACACTCTAGGAAGTAGTGAGAAAATAGAGTGTTGTGTGCAGGTCATACGTGTGTGCGTGTAACCTTCCAGAAACAGTGCTGTATCATTGCAGGCATGATGCATAGGTGATTAAATGTAGATAAATACACTGAGTGATTAGGCTGAGCCTACAAATGCATTGATTTTTTTTCCATTAGACCATTCTTGAAATAGTAGCAACTTGCAAGTCTAGCGAATCTATCTTGGCTTACACTGGTTTCTTTCTTGAGATCTCATTAGTAATCCCTTTGCACCCTCTAATCTTCCTCAAATAAAAAACCCCAGATGTAATTATGCTCAATTAATTTGTCCATATTTTGGAGGAGATGTTATGCTGAAATTTTATGTTCTCCCTACAGAAAAAGAGGAAATGAGGGGCTTAGTGAAGAGGAAATAGTTAAATAGTATTTACTATGGTGCTAAACCAAAATTAATGCATAGTATTGGCTAAATTCTAATGTACCTTGATGCATTAAGATAGAAAAAAAAAGTTGTGGCTCTTTCAGAAACATCCCTTATAGTTTTAAAAGATTATTGCTAGGAAGTGAGAATCTCCAGAATACATTTGCAGAATTACAGTCAAACTAACAAGCTACTTGCTAATGTGCTTTGATTAGGATTTAGGAGAACTAAACGAATTGCCACGTATGAGTTGAAGTGTGTAAATAAATTTGCCTATTGTAAATTCAGTGAGTAGGTTGTGGTTGTTTTGATGCTTATTCTTTTAAATCTGAAGAGCAGTTCTTCATCACTAATAGTTCTGTCTTTGGGCACTTTGACACCTACTGACACCCCTAAAATCCTAGTCCCTTTTTCTTTTAAGGTAGCAGAATTAATTACTCTGCACTATCTCGTGTATTTGTGTGGCTGAAGACTTAGATTAGAGGTCATTAACAAAAACATTTTTAAGAACAGGTTTCTGAGCCATTCAGTTGGGCTGCGTGCCCACTTCTGCCATACAACCTCATTGTCTATAGGTAGTTTGCTCTGGAGCAGACTAAGTGTCTGTGTGAGAGGCCAGAACTCTCAGCTTAAATTGTGTGTTCAAGAGCTTTCTTTTCTAATCAGTGTATCAGGTTTTTATTCAGGACAGGTTCATATCAAAATGTGAACTGATAAGTTATGTCTTTTATGGAACATTTTTCAAAGGGAAGATGCTAAAGGTGGGAGAACACAGCCTCTTAAAGGGAAGATAATTGAATTTTGTATTAATAACAGAGTAAAATGGGGAATATTTCTTTGCACTTCTTTCAAGGTTGGATTAAATATAAAAATGCTTACCACCTTCCTCCTAGCAAATCTGATTAATTCTTCCTCTAATGATTGTGTGTACTTTAAGAAAGAGTAAAATTAAATAAACTTGATATGCTTCTGTCAGCTGTGTTTCTCTGTGAAGCTGCAATGGCACACATGCAAATGCAAGATAACTATTTAAAAAGATAAAGATATTTAACCTATTTCGTACATTGGAGAAATAAACTATATTTCTCTATTAAAACGCCCTATATTGGTCAATGATATTTTCTGTGTATACTGAGAATAGTGATAAACCTGGAGCCATAGAAAGTAGTGTTAGAAATGGTATAGCAATATTCCTTATAAATAAAGTGGAAATCTTGTATCACCTTGTGATACAGCTTCAGCACTAAGACAATTAGTTGCCTTCTGAAAATTTTAGTTCAGTCCTAGGCCAAACCCAATAATAATTTACTATATATCTGAAGAGCTCTTTACTGAAAGTTCTCACACACATACCTGTTCTCTTACTCTATTCATATTGATTTTTAAATATCACTATTCTTGGTTACATCTATTCAAATGAAATGATAAATGTGTTGAAGTGTTCAGTTTGATTCCTGCCCATGGTTTGGTTTTTTTTTCCTTTCCTTTCTCTGGGTGAGAAGTAAGATGATATGGATTAAATGAACAAGACTTTCTACTCCATCTTATCTTTAAATATAACACTAATGTTTTTCATAGGAAGTAAATGATATTTATTATCTTATGTCACACAGAACCTGCTGAGACAAATAGAATTGTCGGATAGTGTGTACATGACTGAAACAGCGATTAGTAGTTTATTCAGCCTTACCCAGGAAGGTGCTCATCTGTGCCGTATCATAGCTAAGGTAAGGGGATTTATGGATTAATCCAAGGTAAACTAGTAATACAAATGAGTTATTTTACTTAACACAGTAGTGGTTGCGAGTTTTGACATGTACAGTATGGGATGAAATTCTGTATTTCAGGAGACAATCTAGGTTAAAGAACAACAAAATTTACTTTGAGAAACTATTTTTTTCTTCTTTTGCTGCTTTTTGCAAGCCTTACTTATAATTATCCTATTAGATTAAAAAAAAAAGCCTCAAAAAAGAAAAAAAGCCCCAAAATCTTTAATTCAATAAAGCTCAATGCCTGTGCAAGCAACTGCAGTAGGAGGGTAAGCTCCAACAGGCTTCTGGGCATTGATTCAGCTACAGTTGTCTTTGTGCCACCTGATGTATTACCACTCCCTTCAGCATCTTGGGCATTTTTTTTAGTGTCTCTCCTGACAGTGCTTTTTAAGTACCAGCCACGGAAGTGGAGAGAAACTTTACAATTGGCCATGCATATGGCTGACAATTACACAGAGAAACAGCAAGACTCTTCAGCTCTGTGTGTACAGAGGAGGTTAGAGATATGATTAAAGGTGTAATTTTAAAAATACTTTGCATCCATTATCTTCCTTTTACAGAGGAATCTCATTACAGTTACTTTTGGCAGTGTGTGTTCTCATTCACTGAGTAGTTGATGTTAACTTTTGGTATAAACGAATCATTCTGCCAGGATCAATGATACTGGCAATCCCTGCAGAGTTTGCACCTCTGAGGACACTTGGATCTTGAAAAAGTGAGAAAGGCAGGGCATTGTGTGAGGTTGAGGATAGGATAATCGCATCCACAGTATATATAGAAAGAAGAAAACCTTTCCCAAGCTTCTGCTTGTGGAGTGGTGTGCCAATCCTCTCTTCTGCTCAGAGATGAGGTTAAACAGCGGCATTTAATTCATTTTACTTCTGATCTGCCTTTAGATGGATGTTTGCACTGTAAAAGGTACTGCTGTGTTCTGCAGGCTGCAAATGAGGTAGACTCAGAAATGTGTAGTGGATCCCGGCAACAGCCTGAGAAGTTTAATTTGTTCTAAATTGATATTTGAGCTCCACTCAGTGGTGTCCAAAAACAACGTTAAAATGTTGAATACTGAGGAAGTGCAGAACTAACAAATTGAGGAAAAATGGTCTTGTGCTTTTTATCATTGTGTGAATTCCATAACAGTTTAACAGAACCAAAAGTCTGACCTTCCATAAATCACTAAATTAATTTATTGCTAAAACCTGGATGTGTCACAGGTTTATGAGTGAGGAAATGCATCCCCTTACACAAAGAACCCTAAGTAGCATTTGGTTGCCAAATTACAGTGGTGACTGCATCGCCTGTCCTGTGTGTCTCTTTCCTCCGTCCACTGAAATACATTTGTCCCAACTCCCCATCATCCTTCACCCTCTCTATTGCCTGTTATCTGCATCAGTGAGCAAGGTGGCAGAGGGACTGTAACAGACCAGAATTTTGAATTCAGTCACTTTAGTTAGCTATAACAGTGAAAGTGCAGGGTGATTTTAGAAAAAAAAAAAAAAAAAATCTGGGATTGCACCCACTCATTAAGAGGGTGAGAATGGATTCAGTTTTTTTAAAGATCTCAAAATCTCCAACAGATACAGAAGTTGCCTTGAGAGTTGTCATTATCTTTGTAAAAACTAGCTAGAGAAGTGGAATATGTGTTTACAGAGAAAGCAAAACTCAACAAATTTGTTCATGTAAACTTGAAGTCTTAATCTCCATGACAATGTGTGATCTTGTGGAATACTGCTGTTAGCTTGGGACAGGAAAAAAAGCTATAAATTACAACTTTAAAGCACACCAAGATCTTGGACATGTGAACAAAGAACCATGATAATATTGTAAAGCTACAATATTATAGGAACTGGTTTCTCACTTTACATTTTGGTAAGGGTTTCAGTCTTCTCTCTCCCTCCCTCTACCTCACCAATATTTTTACCAAAATTTAAAAAGGCTTTGAAATGCTAATCCCCCATGCTGAAGTGTCACCTCTAATTTTATTCCACCTGGAGGCATTCTTCGACTTTTTTTTTTTCTTTTGGCATCTAGCTTTGTAATCTGCAGTGAGAGAGTCATGTTGCTGACTCACCCTGGCAGTCACCTAGTTGTTCTCACTAGCTGTCAGAAGTATAAAGACTAGAATCTCCAACACAAACAAGTAATAGCAAGGGCAAGGTAAGAAATGAAGGGAGAAAGCCTTAATAATAATAATAATGATGATGATGATAATCCTTGAATTCTGAGCTAATAGAATAACCAGCGTTGAGCTGTGAGTTTCAAACCATAATATGTAGTGTTCATCTACAACTAACTATACTGGTGGCAGCATAATGGAAACCCTACTTGTTTAGATAATTTTAAAAGCAAAAAGAGAAAATGAGGAAAGGAAGAGCCAAGTAGAATATTTAATGCAACTACCAGGAAAAATTTTTAGTCATGTTTCTGTCCGCAGATTGGTTTCCTACCTTTCTGTCCTGGTTTCGGCTGGGATAGAGTTAAATTTCTTCCTAGTGGTGTGTTTTGGATTTAGTATGAGAAGAATGTTGATAACACACTGATGTTTTCAGTTCTGGCTAAGTATCCTGCTAGTCAAGGACATTCAGCTGGGGGGGGGCAGGGAACCAAACCAAACCAAAGAAACAATCAAAACAAGTGTTGGGAGGGAGCACAGCCAGGACAGCTGGCCCAGCTGGCCAACAGGGTATTCCATACCATGTGATGTCATGCTCAGTATATGAATGGTAGGCGTATTCCAGGAAGGACCAATCATTACTCAGTTATTGATCAGCGCGGGTGGTGAGCAATTGCATTGTGCATCACTCATTTTGTATATTCTATCGTTATTGTTATTATGTTCCCTTTTCTTTTCTATTAAACTGTCTTTATCTCAACCCATGAGTTTTTCTCACTGTTACGCTTTCCCCCAACTGGGAGAGAGGGGAGAGGAGGGGGAGTGAGCGAGCAGCTGCATGGTATTTGGCTGCCTGCCAGGTTAAACCATGCCACTTTCAAACCAAATGTTGCTAAAATACTCCTCTGTGAAGCTTTGCACATACTTCAGCATCAAAAATATGAATAACTTGCTATATCATTGTCTGGGGTTGCATTGCAGGGTTGTATTCACAAAAGTCTTGTTTTTTACGTTATGGGTGTATGGATTTTTATTTTTGTTTTAATTATATTATGGATGTATAGATTTGATGGATGGACTGTTCGGTGGATGAGGAATTGGCTGGATGGTCGCATCCAGAAGGTAGTAGTGGTCAATGGCTCAGTGTCTGGATGGAGATCAGGGATGAGTGGTGTCCTGCAGGGGTCCATATTGGGACCAGTACTGTTTAATATCTTCATCAACGACATAGACAGTGGGATCGAGTGCACCCTCAGCAAGTTTGCAGATGACTCCAAGCTGAGTGGTGCGGTTGACACACCTGAGGGACGGGATGCCATCCAGAGGGACCTGGACAAGCTCGAGAAGTGGGCCTGTGTGAACCTCAGGAGGTTCAACAAGGCCAAGCGCAAGGTCCTGCACCTGGGTCGGGGCAACCCCCAGTATCAATACAGGCTGGGGGATGAAGGGATTGAGGGCAGCCCTGCCGAGAAGGACTTGGGGGTACTAGTGGATGAAAAGCTGGACGTGAGCCAGCAATGTGCGCTCCCAGCCCAGAAGGCCAACTGTATCCTGGGCTGCATCAGAAGAAGCGTGGCCAGCAGGTCGAGGGAGGGGATTCTGCCCCTCTGCTCTGCTCTGGTGAGACCCCCCTGCAGTGCTGCGTCCAGCTCTGGGGTCCTCAGCACAGGAAAGACATGGACCTGTTGGAGCGGGTCCAGAGGAGGCCACAAAAATGATGTGGGGGATGGAACACCTCTTCTATGAGGACAGACTGAGAGTTGGAGAAGGCTGGAGAAGAGAAGGCTTCAGGGAGACCTGATTGCAGCCTTTCAGTACGTAAAGGGGGCTTATAAGGAAGATGGGGACAGACTTTTTAGCAGGGCCTGTTGTGACAGGACAAGGGGTAACGGTTTTAAACTGAAAGAGGGTAGATTCAGACTTGATATAAGGAAGAAATGTTTCACGATGAGGGTGGTGAAACCCTGGCACAGGTTGCCCAGAGAGGTGGTAGATGCCCCAATCCCTGGAAACATTCAAGGTCAGGTTGGACGGGGCTCTGAGCAACCTGATCTAGTTGAAGATGTCCCTGCCCATGGCAGGGGGCTTGGACTAGATGACCTTTAAAGGTCCCTTCCAACCCAGACTATTCTATGATTACATCTATTAGATTTTGGTTCTGGGACCTTTCATATTAAAAATTATAAATCAGTCTTGGTTTTTAAAACTCTACCTTCATGTTTTGAGAGCATAAGGAGACATTAAAAACCAGAAATTACACATTTTGAATGGACTTGAATGTTTGTCAAAAACTAGCATTACTTGAAGTAGACTGGTTCTAAATTGATTTGGCTTTGTACCAACCAGAAGAATCAGTAAAAATCAGTTCTGGACTTAGAACAAATAAATGCTGGGACACAATGGTACAGAAAAAAAATCTTTGTTAGTAAATCCATTTCACTGATGATGATCAGTCTAATACCATCTGTATTGAACTGGGTGCTATAATAACAGTCTCCTAAAAGAGAGGCAGAAATTATAATGAAGATAGCTATACCTGCTTATCACACCCTTCTTTGGAGAATACTTGACTATTTGAGTCCCATATGGATGTGCAGCAGATCACTTGCTCCAAGAAGCTTCTAATACATCTTGGCTTTACCTTCTTTGTACATCAGTTCCTTTTCTAGCAAGCATTTACTATGAATATTTCTTCAGAGATCATCTTTCAAGCTAATTATAAATGTTGTCCTCCATCATGACGAAAGGTTTGATGAGCATTCACTGCACTTTGAGTCATTTCAGGCTGAAACTGCAAAATGTTACACCTTAGAGTTGGACGCCTTTTCTCTCCCCTCTTTATTCTCACTCACTATGCACAGTGGGGCTTTTTATACTCATCACCTCCTTCACATACTTTTTGTGATTGTATTTCAGGTGACTTTGTTATCTACTGCTAGCCCTTCTGAACAGCATCTCAGGGATGTCTCCAGGAAATTGAATTCCTATTAATCCAATATAGGAGAGAAGTAGGTCATCAAGCAGTAAAGCAAATTCTGCTCTTTTTCAGATACTGCTTCACAGAGTTTGTGAAGCCTGTCCCAAATGAAACTTGAATTGCAGCAAGAGCAGCATTTCATGTCTGATTTTGGCATTTCCAGTTTTTGACCAAAAGTCTGCAAAGGGTAAATGAAAGCATGCTAAGACATATCGGGAGCTTTTGGAAAGGTGCAAGTTAATCTCCAAAGCAAGCAAAGCTCAGTGCTGTTATGTTTCTTTGTCTGAATGGTACTGTTTACCCATTTGACCAATTTATGTGTATCTGTGCTGGTTTTGGCTGGGATAGAGTTAATTTTCTTCATAGTAGCTAGCATGGGGCTATGTTTTGGATTTGTGCTGAAAAGTGTTGATAACACAGGGATGTTTTCATTATTGCTGAGCAGGGCTTACACAGAGTCAAGGCCTTTTCTGCTCCTTACCCCACCTCACCAGTGAGCAGGCTGGGGGGCACAAGAAGTTGGGAGGGGACACGGCTGGGACAGCTGACCCCAACTGACCAAAGGGACATTCCATACCATATGACGTCATGCTCAGCATATAAAGCTGGGGAAGAAGAAGGAAGGGGGGGACATTTGGAGCGATGGTGTTTTGTCTTCCCAAGTAACTGTTATGCGTGATGGAGCCCTGCTTTCCTGGAGATGGCTGAACACCTGCCTGCTGGTGGGAAGTGGTGAATGAATTCCTTGTTTTGCTTTGCTTGTGTATGCGGCTTTTGCTTTACCTGTTAAACTGTCTTTATCTTAACCCGTGAGTTTTCTCACTTTTACCCTTCTGATTCTCTCCCCCATTCCACCAGGGCTGAGGGAGCGAGTGGCTGTGTGGGGCTTACTTGCTGGCTGGGGTTAAACCACGACAGTATCCCTGTCAGATGGAATAGTTTAGTCATCATTGCGAAAGATAGAGCAGACGAATCTTGAAAAAGGTGAATAAATTCTGGGGAAAGCTGAGATCCCAGTGAAGGGAGTGTTTTTGACAGAAAGCCACAGAATTAGGTTCAGTATTTCCTACCTATTCCATATTTCACTTACAGCTCTCTAGGTTCATTATTTGTGTTCAATATTTTACAGCTTGGTAATGGCACACAGGGCACAAAATAAACAGTTTAGATCTCCTCCTGACAAATGCAGTGATAAATCACTTCCTATCCATCAGAGGCAAAAGCAGGGCACCCATTTGTCATATAGAAAGCTTGAAGCAAATGTGCCAAGATCACTTGAGCTTTATTACTGTTGTCAGATCATCTCTGATTCCACTGAACTGTGGGGACTTTGAAACTGATAATAAAAAAAAAAAAAAATCCCAGTTACCTTAGGTTTGGGGACAACACTTTAACAGCTTTTTTCTATTTTTATTCATAGGTAATTTAATTACTGCTTGGGTGAAATATCAATATCCTTTTGTGGAAGGAAAAATATGACTGAAACTTTTTGTTAGTGTACTGCATTTTTTTTTTTAAAGGCTCAGAAATATCTTTCTGCAGTAGGCTATATATAGCAGTACTAGAAATAAAATAACTCGTACAGATACTTGTGCACTTCTTACAATTACAGAAATAAATTTCACTCTTGGCAAACCTTAGTAAGCCTACTGTTTTCACTGATCTTAGAGAAATTACACGTGTGAAGTCATAATATAAAACTTCCATCTTGAAAATATATTGAGGTGTTAATTTTGTCTAATTCTAATTTTCTTATAAATTGGTATATATTTTTGTTAGACTGAACAGATAGCTTTGCTCGCTCTATTATTCTGTACTCTATTCCAGCAGAACTAGTACAAAAATGTAGAATTCTGACAATGAGTGAAGTCTGAATTGTAGTCTGGAGTTTTATGCCAGTACAACCTGTTGAGCTTTTAAATAATACAAATGGTTGAGGAGAAAAAGATTATTTCTGTGAATCTGCAAAATATTTTTATAGAGAGGCTACTGAAACAGGCTTAAAAAGAAGGGTGTATATTACACTTGGTCCATGATGCCAGCTATTTTTAATTCATTAGTGTAATCTGAATACTTTAGTCTGAGATCTTTCATCTGTCATTAATATTTTAAATGCTTTCCTCTTCATTATATGTCTGCTCTTACATAATATGAAGCATCTGTAGTCTACCTGATGGCATAACATTTTGAAATGTAGGACAATCCAAAAAACCCCCATCACATGAGGTGCATATATTGTCTGTATTTGTTAATATCTTTCCATTTACTGTGTGAACTTTGCTAACACATGTTTACATGCTGTGTTGGAAATTATTCAGGATATCTACTGTAAGGATGTATATGTATTCAAATCTGTCATTATTGCCTTATCTAAAGAAAAAAGTGTAGGAATGCAAATTTTATCTATTAGAGGATGAAGATATGGATTGTATCTGTATAGAACTTGACAGCTATTTCCAAAATATTTTCAGTAGCTCTTCAATTGTATGACCTTCTTTTTCATATGTTAGCATTAAGTAAATATTGTATGGAGCTCAGAAGTGTAGAGGAATGGGAAATATATGCTAACAAAAATCTGTTTTAAACTGATAGCATATGGTTGAGCTGTCACTTAAATGTCATTCCAATTGCTGCCTATTGATAATTCTTTGTAATTTTCACATGAATGTCAAGTTTAATTTAAATTGTGCTTGTAATTGGTAAAAGTCAATTGCTTAAGCACACCTCCCACTGAGGCTATATTACTTTTTCATCACTTAGTGTTTAAGCATTAATCAACTTGAGTTCTCTGTGTGAGCTTAACATCCTCTTTGTTGGTGTTGTGATGATAGCTAATTTGGACAAATTACTGAAGGAATCTGCCCCCCATCCCAATCTCAGTTAAATATGAGGGAAACATTCAGTGTTGCTTTTCTGATTTTTGGTTTTGCCCTGCAGGAAGGAGGTGTAGTTGCTCTCTTTAAGATCTGTCGCCAGGATTGTTTCAGGTGCCTTTATCCCCAGACGCTGAGAACATTGGCATCCGTTTGCTGCGTAGAGGAAGGGATGCACCAGCTGGAAAAGGTAGGCACTTCAGCATTCTTTACGGACCGCTTCATGAAACAGAGAAGTCCTGTCTTTAATATCTTCTAGGAATTGAAAACTTGGTGGTGTTTGATACTGTGCTCCATACTATGCTCATTTTTTCTGTGCTTGAACACATCTTCAGTCTTTAAAAAATTAGTCCCAGCCATAATGTTATCCTATTCAGTTGCTTGCATAAATAAGCTTTCTAAGTGGGGAGAGTTTTCATAAAACAGGTAAACACAATAGTGACTACGTCAAAAAACTAGGGAAATTGTAATTTCTGGACTCTCTGAAGTGTTTGTTTAGAAACGCCAATGTTTCAAATAACCCTTAAAGACGGAAAGCTTTATACCTCCTTAAATCCTTTCCTGATGCTCAGGTAGGGCACCTGCTTGTGGTACTGCAGTAACTTGTGAGAGTTGTAATTGCACAGAACGAACTGGGACACGTATAGCAACTAGCCAATAGAAAAACCTGTCTGCTAATCAGCAACAAGTCTCATAAAAGCCAATTCTATCTGGGGTGGCAAACATCAAAACATTATCCGGATAAAATTGTATCAACTGCTTAGACTCCTTTCCTTTCTCACTCTCACTACATACTGCTGTGTTTTGGAAGATGAACACTTCTGGTCACTAAATCATGATCTCATCCTTTGTATTTCATAAAACAGTCATCTTCCACAGCTGAATAATGGCCTCTTGAAGTTAATGATAAATGATTTCACTGCCACTTTACATTGACGTATCTTGTAATTTACTGCCCAGAATTCAAGCAAACCGTGACAGAACATCTGCAGCAAAAAGCAAGTCTCTGAGCTTACAGTAAATGAAGATGACTTAAATTTTTTTTGACATAATGCTGGTTCAGAATGACACCAGAATCAGTCTAAAAGGATCTTTCATTATGTCCACTATAATAGTGGAATTAATAGAGTTAGAAATGGAGAAGATTGATTCAACTCACCTGGTCTAATTCCTGGCAGCATCAACATGCATTTAATGTGGCTCATATCAAAGCTGATGAAACAGGAGTCCTAGAAAAAGTGACAACTCTCAAGCTCATATGTCTCTGATCTACTTTAATGTTGATCACAAGTAAAATTGCTTAGGGTAAACTTTGTCACAATCAGGAATGGAGTAAGGTTTAAAGGATTTTTAACTGAAATCCCTACCACTGCTTTCAGTAGTTCATTTTTCACCTGGGCCTTCAATTCTTAAGTCACATCTTGGAAAAACCAAAGTCTGCAATATGAGGGGCTGGACATTAATCCTACTCACCTGACTGAATAGACAAGTTTGACAGGACTATTTGGTTATCACTTTGTCAACTTCTTTGCCTGAAATTGTGTTGCTGAGGATCCGTATGTTATGTGGGTCCGGTACATGCCTGGGTTTCTGGTGGGGGAGAATGGGATATTTCATATGTCAAAAGAAATAAAGAAATTTTCTCCACAAGAAGGTTAATGTCCTTCCAAGTGCTAATGGAGGTGAAACAACACAGGCTGGTACAATGCTATGTCATTTGTAAATAATCTATCAGCTGGTGACAGCTCAGGTTTGCCAGTTTATAGAGCTGAGGAATGATAGTAAACAAGAAGGTTTTACTACTCTCTGTACTCTCTTTTCACCCTTGTTGTACACCTATTTAGAAGCAACAAGATATTCTGACCATAGGTAATCAATGGAAAGTGCATGGATCAGATGACCAGTATTTTGATGTGAACAATACTCCATTTTTTTTATATTGTCATCTTTAAACAAGAATGATATTTTTTTTTTCTTTCAAAATTTGAAGTACTCTCACAAAGATCAAAAAGAGGATTAACAATATTAGCATTCCTATCATTACAGAAATTACCATAGGACTTCTTATCTGGCAGAAAGGGTGGCTTCTATTATCCAGCTAAGTACCTGGATGCTAATGAAGCATTTAATTTGCTCTAATGTGAATATCATTATGCCACCTAGTGCATTAAAACATCAGTGCAATTTGAACTTGATTTTTAATGACAGAAACTTCATTCAAACAAATAAAGCTTGGCCTCCAAACAATTCAGATTAGGTAATTCAAGGGGGGGTGGGGAGGGAACAACAACAACAACAACAACAACAAAAAAACAACAAAAAAAAACCCCACCAAAAAACCAAACCCAAAAACCTAAAAAACCACAAAACCCAAACAAACCCCAACCCCCTCTATTTTTCAATTAGATTTCACAACCATTAAAGTGTTTAAAAGACCACTTAAAAGAAAGCAGCAAGAGTTATAATTTCTAATGGAACTTTTGTCTGGGAGGTAAACTAAAAGGGTGTGGTATACTTTCTACAGTAATTGCAGTGCTTAATTACTAAAGACATTAGGAATATTGTTTATTTATCCAATGCTCTTTGATCTTGCCAATTCAGTAGCAACACAAGAAGGTAACAAGAACATCTGTGTTAATGTAGATGGTTATTTAGAAAGCAAGCAAGGAAGTCAGTAGTTCACAGGAGGCAATACAAGTTGAGAGTATTTTAACATTTTTCTTCTGTTTTAAGACACTTGAAAGATACCTTTTTTATAATCAGTGCAAATTTAATGTGAATGATGTTATACTGGGTTTAAACCATTTGTCTTGAGTGAGTTTTTGGATTGCAATGTGGAAATACTGTCTTCATTTACTAAGGAAGGAAAGTATCAATTGAGTGCTCATTTCTAAAGATGTAGAAAATTGCCTATTTTAAGCAAATATATTTTCCTCAATTTTTAAAAAAATAATTCTTGTTCTTCCCAGTCACACATCTTTAAGAATGTATCTGCACTACTCTATTACCAGCACACTTGAGAAACCCATTATTACTTTTTCATCATTTTGATAAACAAGTTGATCTTTGCCATAATTACAATGACCAAGTAGTTGTTGCAATGACTAGCTTTTACTCTTTTAGGTGAATCTAGTTAGCTGTATGTACAATAATGCAAAATCAGTTGGTTAAAATGCCAATTTTAGAATAGTTATTATTTCACTTGCAAGTACTTTACTGGCTTTTGAAAAGGTACTGTTTGTTGTACATTGAACTACAGAGCTCCAGGTACTCAACAGTATTAAATTAGTCAGGCAATTAAAGTAGAACGATAGTGAAGAAATAGTCTCATTTTGCGAGTGGGGACTGTGTGTAAATAAATGTTGTTCTGTGTAACCTGTGCTCCACAAGTGGTAATTTTGGTGCTTCAAGCTGCTTATGGATGTCCGGTTGTTTGGTACACTTTAACTTCATAATCCACTGTGACACCAGCAGGTTTGAGATCATTTTTTGATCTTAGCTGCCTGACAAGTCCCACTTCAGAAAGGAGTGGAGAGACACTGAAAAAGCAATCAGAATTTTCCTCCTTTGCATTATTCCTGTTGCAGCCTGTCCCTGTACCCAAGAGAGCTTTGTCATCTGTGTCTTGTGGCACTTGAGCATGCAAATTTTTGGGGAGAAGGCTTACTGCATCAGAAAGGATGGTTATTCTTGGTCTAGGCATTCCAGAGTTTATGCAGAGACAGTATATAATACAGGTAATAGATAATACAGAAAATAGCTAAAAATCACTAAAACCAGAACTGAAAGGATTTTGGGGAGGTAAGCATGACTGGAAATTGAAGAACAGTGTTAGTGCTGCATATGCAGACCTGTTTGTGTATCCAGCCTGGAGGTTTAGGACAGAAATACCATGATGTAGTGGGAGACTGGTTCTCAACATAGACATCTGTTGAGGGTTCTAGAAGGGGGGATATCTGAATCTGAACCTTCACGACTGTGCTATGAAAACTTAATTCACCTCAAGGGTTCCCATATAGGAAGGACTGTTGAAGGCACAGAGTTGGGATAGATTAACGTGTGCATTTCATGAAACTTAAGGTAAAAAAAGAAAAATTGTAATCTTGATTGTCTGATAGTATACATTCTGCAAATTACATTAGGAATAACTGTACTTCAAATACCATTTTCATTGTAAAGACACACATAAAATCGAACAGATATTTTCTTCAACATGAAGCAGCCTTGCCTGGAAAAAGGATTTGTATTTGAATACAATCATACATCTTTCATCTTTAGCATGTTGTTTGCCTAAAGCAGTTCTTCAGCCCTTTCTCTTCCTGAGGCTGCATTAGGTCCTTGTTTTGCAGAGCTCTCTGAACAAGGTGTCTCCTATACATATGCGGACATGCAGCCTCATTAAAGTCTAAAGACTGTGGCAGTTTCTCTGCTTCAGGTCCCTCCCTACAATGCTTGTTGTTGACTGGTGCTAGAAGGCATGGCTTTCCAATTTTTGCCCTACACTGAAGCTCAGTTGTGTGATTTTTCACTGAGGCAAACTTCCTGCTGCGATAAAAGAACTGCAGAGTTAATTCAGAAATAAATAGCAAACAGATAGTGTAATGTACTGCAATTTTTACCATTCAGGTGAAACATTATTACATAAAAAAGCTGCAGCTTAGTTGGGACCTAGATCAAGGCTCAACTGCCACAAAAACATAATGATTTATACAAACAATCATCCAAGCAGCTGCCTAAATATTAACACTGTGCAGTGTATGTTTACTTACACTATTTAAACTACTCCAGAAAGCAAGACACCTGGAATCAACTCATTAAGAGAAGATATTCCAGAGAGACTGGTGACAACAGTTGTTACTTTCACTAATAAAACCTTCTTTTTAACAAATGACACAGCTTTTATCACTGTGCTTTAAGCAAAATTGTCTAGGTATAGATTATAAATTGCTTTGAATCCTTCATTCAAATTACTTCTCTCCAGAAAAAGAATCTGAAGAAGGGGGAAGCAAGTACAAAGTGTACAATTTTTTGGGTTGGGAACCTGCATGAATTTCACAAAGACTTCTTAAACATGAGCGACCTAAAATCTATTGTTCACTGTGAACCCAGTTTGATTTTTAAGAACAACCATGATCTTATGCACAATAATAATTTCTGCATGACGGGGATGTAGTCTGTCAATGATACATATGAAAAACAAGCTTTTGGTGGGAATTAAGTAAAACATTTATTACAGAACCTACACTACAATTTATTCATAGCTTTTGGGTGAATGTAAGCTGACTAGTTCATTCAGCTCTAACCACTTGGAACTTTCAGTCTCAAATATTAACCTCAATTAAAACCAGGGAGTAACTTTGAAGTATATGGGTTGCCTTAAATCTCAGCTGCTAAAACCACTAAGGTTCATGTAGCTGTACGGTGAGACAGAAGTGAAAATTATGGAAAGGGCTTTGATTATGAGAGCTTGGGTGACCTGGTATGAGGGTGCAGTCACCACTTGTAAAATCTGAACACAAAAGTTCAGATGGATTTCATTGTCACAGCATATGAATGCTTCCACAATCATGAATGTTTTTATTTTCATACTACCTGGTATATGATGAAAATAACTTCATACCATACAAGAGATTGCAAATTTGCCTGTTCTGAACGAACTATATAGCTGTCTTCATATTTGAATATTCCAAATGCAAAATACCAGGGGAAGCAAAACATTAGTAATGGTCTCCTAGAAAAGCTTGTGAGATTGCCAGTGATTAGGAAGGAGAGACCCATAGGTTGCTACATTTAAAAGCATGTGTGCAGGTTGTTTGCTTCTTTTAAGAAGTGCAAGAGCAGTGTGCAGCTTTCTGAGAGGCAGTGAAATGTTGATTTTTATTATGGCAAGTAGTGGCTTATTCATAGGACTTCTAGCAATGAGAAAATCTCGGGAAGTGCAGAGGTCTGCCTCAGCCTGTTAGCCTCTCTCACTCCTCAGAGAAGAGCTTTGTGTTAAAATTTCTTTTTTTCTGGTCAATATATGAAAAATTCTTATGGCCTATTTCAGTGGTTTTGCACCCAGTTAGTTTCAGAACAAGGGATTAGATGAGCCTATAAGGTGATAAAAATTACATAGCTATTTTATTCTAAAATTAGTTGAATTCAAGAGCTTAAAAGATTAAGCATTTTTTTTTAAAGAAAAGTATTTTCAAAAAACCCATAGTTTTCAAAATTTAGTTTTAATTCATGGAAAGTCAAATTTCATGTTATTCTGTCTCCTGAGTGATACAGGGCAAGGCTGGGTATTAACAGCAAAATAAAGGACTTTTAGAAGTCATTAGAAGGGGGTAAGTTGTTCAGGGGACCTTCTCTTGTCTCTTTCCCACAACAGCAGGTAACATGCAAAGTTATAATCTTTTCTTAGTTTTTCATGGGTCCTGTTGACAAACATGTTCTTAACACTTTTTTATGAAGGGGAATATCATTCTTGTTTGTTTTCCAAAATAGTGCTTGTGAAGCTTCATGGATAGGAAGAGACTGGAAACTTACTTTCTGCATGCTTAAAACCACACAACACTGACTTGTATGCTAAGAGCATGTGAGATGATTTAGATAGAAAGAGTTCAAGTGATCCGTTCCTTTTACAACCCTTTGGCTGAAGAGTCAACTCTTCTCGTTTGCACAATGCAATTTTCTCCATCTGAGAACGTTGTTTTGGCTTATCTTACATGGCTGTTTGTAACCAGGCTTTGAAATCACGCTTGTGCAGTTACGAAGAGTAAGCAGGAACGGACAAAGAGATTTCTATTGTTCTGAATTTTGAGAGAGGAGGAAAACCTTTTAAAGACTAATTCAGGCAACTTTTGACACACAGTGTGGAACATGCTGAAACTTGGTGTCATTGAGCTGGAGCTGGGAATTGTGTCTCACTATTGTCACTGGGTAATTGTGTAGGTCGCAAGAGAATGAAGAGCTACAATGAGACAGAAATGTAAGTCAATCTTAAGGAATAACGTGGGGAACAACATTTTCAAAAGCTGCTTTTCACATAGCCTTTTGATAACCAGGCAAATCTATTTCAGTAGCTGAGTTTGTGGTAGAATTAGATAATGTAAAGTTCTAGGCTTGCAGCTCTTTAATTTACTGGACACTTCTTCTCAGTAAGGCTGTTTAATTAATTGGCAGTGAAAAATGTGCTGGGTTTGGCAAATTACATTTCTGTCAAAGACCCTGCAAGATTCATTAAATCATATGCAAGAGTGCAGGAACTGCCCTTCCTCAACTGCTGGCTTTGTATCTATTAGGTGGTGTTTCAAGTTTTACCTCCTGATTACACAGCTATGTATACATAATTAGTAAATGTAGCTTCTTTCAGCACAATCCCAAGCAAGTGTAGCAAGACCTCTTAGGTCATTGCAGAATCTGACCATCTTCAGATGCGACAGGCTGCAGTTCTAGGGCAAAATGCTTTGGAAGTCATGGAAGGGGACATGTTTCTGAATACTGAAAACCAGTGTGAAAACACGTTTAAAAAAACAACCCTCCACCCCCTAAAACAACAACAAAAAACCCCTAAAACCAACTGGTGGCTAATCTCTGCAGTATCATTTGGTCTGTTGAAAACCTTCTGCTGGTTACATAGCAGATTAAAATTTGTTTGCTTTATGGTAGTACACGCTTTATCATGCAAAGGAAAAAAGCAAGTTTTTTTTTGATGGACTTATTATTCAAGAGACATGGAATTGAATAAAGACAGACATGTTAGTGCAGGATTATGGGGCATTGCCAGATCTCTGTAGGAAAAAAGTATACACAAAATGCCTTGGCTGAGGTCACTGCCATTATTCCAATTCTGTTAAAATGACTAATTAAATTACAGTGGTTTTGTTGTTGTAGCCCTGATGGGCTAAGGAGATATGTATCAGTTGCTCTAATAAAAAATATTGCCTCTCCTTACAAACCTTGCTTCACTTTAATCATATTATAGATTTTAAGAGGGAGAAAGGAGCCAGCAAGCGTAGCACTAAAGATAAACACTTTGATGATACTGGTAAAGTAGGACAATGTGAGACTTAGCTAAGGAGTTGGTGAATAGCTGCTGTTTGGTGGACACGGATTCTGTTGTTTATCAGTAGGTCCTCATTTAGATATCAGGCCTGGCCCAGACTCTGCAAACATATACACATGCACTTAGCCTTAAGCATGTGAGTAATTCCATTTAAAAACAACAGAACCACTACCTGTTAAAAATGTCAACAGAGATGCACATCTGTTGGTCTGCTCATGATTGAGGTTTCAGACTGCAATAAATTTTACACAGTAAATATTCATTTGGTGATCACTGAACACATAGTGCTATGGAACAAAGCAAAACTTTGACAGTCGGATCAAATAGGTACAAGGCCTTTTTGACAAATGTTGTCTGTCTTTTTCAATAAGAGGCACAGCAGGCAGTCTATGAATTGATATATGAATCTATCTATAAATTGGTGACAAAAGCGTGAGCTGTCCTCTAACTCATCAATGAACACTTTAAGTCTTTTGCCTTTAGCGTGAGTCCTTCCATGTCACCCACAGATTTAGGATTTGCTTCCCTTTGTCCTGTGCTTAAAGTGGCATATTGCTTAAATGTGGATCTGTGATAACATGTCCATGTGCAAAAACAAAGCAGCCCTTTTTTATTCAGGTTTTTTCATTTTTCAATAAGACCTGATCAGGCAAAGGCATTGCAGTGGCATTCAGGTATTATCAGTGATGTGCTGAGAGTAGATCTTGCCACTGCTCTGTTGTATTTTTTTCATGGATCCAGAGCAGTGTTCATGCAGAGTGAGAGCTGATAGAATTAGGTGTACTTTGGCATTTGGTTCCCCTATATGATGCAGTCACTGTAGGAGGAACAACCTCTCTTCTTATCTACCCCTCAGCTCTGTCTTTTTATACGTCTCTTTTTTTAGCTGAGGTGCAGAAGAGAGAGCGTCCCAAGATTCTTTCTTCTTGTTTTAAACAGATAAGTTTCATTGAAATAGATTTTGAAAAATGAAAAGGAAAGTCCTTAGACTATGACAGGTTACTGAAGCGTACACTTCAATGTGCAAGATCAAATTGGAATGGTGCCTGTAGGTTGCCATTCCCTTCAACTTAATTTTGAAACTTTGAGCTGGTGCCAGGTTACCACTCTGCACTTGTTTGGCTCCCATATAATTTACACATGGTTTTTGCAGTCAGTTATGTTGGTATTTTATGCTATCTATTGATTTTATATTTCACTAAGTATTTTATTTAAAGCACTCCAAATAGCTCTAGATTTATGTTTCAAAAGTCAGGATGTTAAGAGAATTTTATAAATGAAAAATAATTTGGAAATCACCAGATGATGATTTTTCTGTAATGATTTAAAATATTGCTTAAAGCGATGACAGTGATCAAGGCAGTAAATGATCCACGAATGACGTCTGAAGGAACAGAAGCCAACACATCAAATGACAGGTGGGTTTTCCCTACGTAATAATAATAATAATAATCTATCAAGCAAATTTAATTTTAAGATGAAAGAAGCAGCTTACTCAGCTCCTAAACTGAAAGCAGAGATTAATGAGAATCAATTGAAGCATTTAAAAAGAGTGCAAGGAGGGAGCTATTTTGGACCTCAGATATTCCTCCTGTCCCTGGTAGAGTCAGAAAAGAAACTGGAAAGACATGGCCTTAGAGAAAGACCTATCAGATGAGTAGCCTTCATAATTCTTCTCACTCAGCAGAAAACTGTTGCATTGCATATCTGCATTTGTATCCATATGTAAACACACATACTGAATGTGCTTATATTGTACACATTAAATAGCTTACCTGTAGCCACAATAAAATGTGAGGAGAGGTGGGGTGAAAATACTTATTAAATGAGATAGACACATTAGATAGCTCCCCCCTCACAAAATCTCTGCTGAAATTAGATACGCTAGTGTAACTGACCCATCCTGTGGTGGACTTCATGACTCAGTATTGTTCATTACTTCTGTGACTCACTAGAAAAGTCCAAAGAGTTTACTGCTTAGAGCCTCCATTTCTTGTTTGGCTGACCTTTGAGCTTGCCTAAAACCCCACTGATTTCAGAGACCTCTGCAGGAAGAAAAGCATACCTACTTAGATTTGATTACACAATAGGGATTTAAATGCCTTTGGAGCCTGAGAATTCAGTACTAGCATTATTTTCCCTTCTAAGGCTTCTGCCACATTTATTTTCCTACCTGAATTAACTATGATTCTTGGAGTTTTCTAGTGCTCTGTGGTTTCTTGTACATCTATTCTTGCTTGCATAACACTGACTTTCAAAATTTTTATACACATTTAATTTTGAAGGACTGAACTCTCACAGGTGCACATTATTAAAAAGCAAAAGGAGAAAATTCTTTCTTCCTTCATCTAACTGCAGCTATGGAATTCCTCACTAGTATAAAACTACACTTATAGAAGTAGTGAATGACAAAAACCCTCAAAAATAAAAAATTTCTCCTAGTTCCAAGTGATTTATATTTCTTTTCTTTGAGGTGTGCCAGTTGGAAACAGATAGCTCTGTATGTTCCATTTGCTGGAGTTTTTAAGTCATCCATAAATGAGCTGATCTCAATCATGCCTGAGGATAACATGATGGAGGCTGCTAGACAAAGTGACTGGCTTCCTTTGATCTGGTAATGAATATTGGTCGTCTATTGGGGTGAGAATCAGGACTTGAGAGTGCTGCAGAGAATTGTTTTTCCTTACAAGAACATCTGTGTTCTGTTAGCCTCTCAGCTTGACCACTTCCTTGGGCTTGGTTTTTTTAGTAGTAGTTCAAACTAGCAAAATACATAAACCTCAGCTTACGTGCAACTTATACCTTGTCTTTTTTCCAAAACTGCTTTTGTAATTCTTGTACTCCCATGAGCGTTACTACCCTTCCTTGGGTTCAACATGGAGTTAACAAGCCTTTTGCGTCACAGCACTTATCAGTGTTCACACTTGCGGAGGCAGTAAGAGTCTTGCTGTGACACGGGGTTCAGTGCAGGTGTAAGCTAGGAATCTTTTCTAGCTGCAGGTACTAAGGAACCTCTGCAAATTGGGTCCCAGCAGTGCTCCCAAAACGCACAAGGTCTAGATATTGTTACTGAGAGGGGAATTCACAAATTTGTATTTTGCAAAATCTCATTTTATACATATACAGTTGCTTGTAGTTTTTGTTTGTTTTCACCCAATGTTTGCCAAAATTATGTTCAAAATACATGCTTCAAAACCTCTTTTCTCCTCTCCAGTACCTATCATTGCAACAAAGTGAGAAAATGCTTTACAAAATGGGGAAAAAGTACAATACAGGAAACCTTTTTTATGACCAGTTCTAGTACTGGCCACTATGACTTAAACTTTCTACCAGTAGATTTGCTTGGTTTAAATGAGTGCTTAGCAGTTTTACTTTCTCATCCAAACATCATTATATAAACACAAAACTATCTCAGGGTTTTCCTGCCAGTATTGGTATATTCTGACTCTGTTGCATGGGCCAAATGCTAACTCTTGCTGGAGCTGAGGTTTTTTTCCCAGAGCTAGTTGTAAAAAAGAAACAGAGGAAATCAAACCCAGTGTAAGCTAATTGACTAATTAGCTGAAACTCAGTGTCCTTTCCTTGTGGCATGCATTTTAAGTCAGGGTTGGAAGTACTGAATTACTCAGGTGAAGTATCCTGCATGTGCTCCTAACAAAAACAAAGGAAGTTAATTGTATACTTTTTTTCCCTTACCTCATGTTTGTAATGAGCTAAGAGCTGCCATGTGGCTTAGCTGAAACTCATCCATGATATGTATGAGTCTCCCTGTATTTCTTTAAAAAGTGAAGGTTAAATAATAATTAATAGCAGGTGATGTAGAGGCATGTTTGTGTGTCAGTGTAATGTGTTTTTTTGCTTAGGCTTGTTTGCAGGAAACCACTTAGGTCTGGCACTCTGCCTGATTTATACTAAAACTTTCATGTTTCATAAAGCATCTTCGAAAACATTTAAAGAGCTGTTGGAAAAACAATCTCATCCGTTTAAGATGATAATCCTGCTTTTGAAAAACTAAACATCTAACAGCATTGCTCATATATTTACTGTATTTTAATTCTTGCCTATCATGAAATTCTCAGACAATAGCTCTTTCACTGACTGTTCCTTCCCTTGCCAGGACTGTCTAGAACTTTTCCTTTTCAGAGGGCTTTCAGTTTGTTCATTGTTCACTGTCCCTGGGAGTAGATGAGACCGCTTTTGTATGCATCAGGGCATACTGATATGCAAAACCAGTCTCAATTTTCAGAGATGCTTTGCTGCATGTCATAGAATGGCAGTCTTCCCCCTCCAGCTTGTGTTCTGGTAGGTAGGTAAAGTCCACAGATTGATCGAGGCTGACATAAACCTGAGCTGGAAACTTTAGTGTTATTCTTTAATTTGGAAGTAATCTGGAGTCCTGAAGATTCTCTTAGGCCTTATTGTGCATAGCTGGTTTTGTTTAACTCCACTAGCTTTTAGACTTCAGGTAAAAGTTTAACCTGACAAGGACCTTCTGCTGAGATGAGGTCTTGCAGAAGGAATCCCTATGGGACCAGCAGGTGGAATTAAGGAGGCAGAAGTCTTTCCAATTTTTATAAAAGCTCATCTTTGTCACTTCGTTCTCACAAAGAAGGCGTGAGAAAGATTCCCCAATAACTTGGCTTCACCAAGGGCAAGTCTTACCTGACCAACCTAATGACCTTCTATGATGGAGTGACTACATTAGTGAACAAGAGAAGAGCTACAGATGTCGTCTGTCTGGACTTCTGTAAGGCCTTTGTCACGGTTCCCCATAACATCCTTCTCTAAAGTGGAGACATAGGGATTTGATGGATGTACTGTCCAGTGGGTGAGGAATTGGCTGGATGGTCGCATCCAGAGGGTAGTGGTCAATGGCTCAGTGTCTGGATGGAGATTAGGGATGAGTGGTGTCCCGCAGGGGTCCATATTGGGACCAGTACTGTTTAGTATCTTCATCAACGACATAGACAGTGGGATCGAGTGCACCCTCAGCAAGTTTGCAGATGACTCCAAGTTGAGTGGTGTGGTTGACACACCTGAGGGACGGGATGCCATCCAGAGGGAGCTGGACAAGCTCGAGAAGTGGGCCTGTGTGAACCTCAGGAGGTTCAACAAGCCCAAGTGCAAGGTCCTGCACCTGGGTCGGGGCAACCCCCAGTACCAAGACAGGCTGGGGGATGAGGGGATTGAGGGCAGCCCTGCCGAGAAGGACTTGGGGGTACTAGTGGATGAAAAGCTGGACATGAGCCAGCAATGTGCGCTCCCAGCCCAGAAGGCCAACTGTATCCTGGGCTGCATCAGAAGAAGCGTGGCCAGCAGGTCAAGGGAGGGGATTCTGCCCCTCTGCTCTGCTCTGGTGAGACCCCCCTGCAGTGCTGCGTCCAGCTCTGGGGTCCTCAGCACAGGAAAGACATGGACCTGTTGGAGCGGGTCCAGAGGAGGCCACAAAAATGGTGTGGGATGGAACACCTCTCCTGTGAAGAAAGGCTGAGAGAGTTGGGGTTGTTCAGCCTGGAGAAGAGAAGGCTTCAGGGAGACCTGATTGCAGCCTTTCAGTACTTAAAGGGAGCTTTTAAGAAAGATGGGGACAGACTTCTTAGGAGGACCTGTTGTGACAGGACAAGGGGATAATGGTTTTAAACTGAAAGAGGGTAGATTCAGACTTGATATAAGGAAGAAATGTTTCACGATGAGGGTGGTGAAACCCTGGCACAGGTTGCCCAGAGAGGTGGTGGATGCCCCATCCCTGGAAACATTCAAGGTCAGGTTGGACGGGGCTCTGAGCAACCTGATCTAGTTGAAGATGTCCCTGCCCATGGCAGGGGGCTTGGACTAGATGACCTTTAAAGGTCCCTTGCAACACAAACCATTCTACGATTCTATGATTCTAACTTTTTCTGTAATCTTGCAGAAGAATGAAGCAACTTCCTGTAGCAGCTGAACTCTCCAGAGGCAAGGTAGCTACTTCCAAAAAGCAGAGCTCGTGATATAGTCTATTTGTTAACTTCAGGGGCTGTGAACAGCAATATCTTTGTAGAGCAGAAACTGTCTTATTAGTGTTACTAGTACCTACACTGCTGTCCTTAGTTACAACCGAGTGGTCAAGATACCAGTTAAAAGCACTGCCTCTGGCCCTCAGGACTTTATACCCTTTCCTCCCACCTATTTATGCATCCTTTTTTTGTAAGGAAATATGCATCCTATATGTATATCTTGAATTTTCAAAGGAGCCCCTTTCTGAGAGGGGCGGGTGACAGCCTTGATCTGACTGAAGGCAAGGTAGAGCTGGATGCTCATGAGACTGAAGCTGAAGATGTGCACCAGAGACCTTGTTACATGAAGATGTGCAACTAGAGCCATGCAACATCTGCGTGTGATGACATCATCATGTGCGTGTCATGAAATCGTTACCTGGTCAGTCTTGTCTGCGAATCTTCCTCTGTACTGAGTAATGTTGTAGTCTGCTACGTCTAGCTGAGATAAAATTCATTTAGTGTCCTTTCATTTTTGACCAGAGTCCCTCATTAACTAACATTTATGAAATAAGGGAAAGAAACGAAATCTAAAAGAAAAGAAAAAAAATATTCCTAACAGGTAAGTAAAACAAGACAGCAATGCTGAAGTTGAAGTCGTCTGGTAGCCTGACCATTGCTCTGAAGAACTCTGAAGGCAGAACAAGACCTCTTTGGAAAGTATTTCTGGTGGCTGTGAACAGGCAGTTTCCCTAGCCGTTGGTGAGGTAGGAAAGAATATACATGTTCTAGATTCCTGGAAGTAGGACTGGGCCTTTCTCCTACTGAGAAATTTTCAATTCAGCTGTTAATGGAAAGACAGGGATTTTCCAGTTTTGTGGTAGCACAAATTGATTTATAAACCTGATCATCTTCCCATCTGTGACATTTCCTTTATGTCCACACATGTATGTCTAATAACCACATATCAATTTCAAGAGCAGGTAGATAGTTGTTTTATCTTGTTGCTGTTTTTAATATGATTCAATAAGTAGGCATAATGGGAGCAACTACGTGGGCGATAGTCATTCCTGCAGTTTGTCGTGTCTGACGAACAACAGTCTGCTTGCTGAGGAGAGAGCCCTAGAAGGGCTGTTGTATTAAAGTGAAATGCTGCCTCTGTCTCCATCTTCTTTTGCAAGTACTTCTATTTCCTGCCCTGGGTGAATTTCTTGAACTTGGCAGTTTACCTTACCAAATGAATTGCTGTTTCTCCTTAGCCACAAACAGCCACTTGTGAGTTCCTCAGTGATGCAGGAATGGCCAGACTTCAGGGCATTGGGCTTGTCTGTTGCCTCCAGACCTGCACCACAGATCTGTTTTACTGCATGGTGCCAGTGATTTAGCTGGCTGTGAAAAAACTGTGGGTCAGATTAAGATTCAGGCTACTTGCTGTTTGGTTCTTTTGATTTCCCTGTTCTGTCATATAGTCTTTCTTTTCCTCTTCCTGCTCTATCTTCTTTGCCCTAGAGGAGCCTGTATGCCAGACAACTGCTTATACGTTCTCCTTTTTTGCCCATCTCCGTGGTAATACAACCAATGTTGGCAGAATCACATAAGCCCCTGTTTGCAGGAAAATCTGTATCAGAATATAGCAGAATTTCAAGAAAGTATTTTGGATTTCTGCTGGAAAAAGGCTAAGATCCTTTCAAAGATCAATGGCTATAGAAATTTCCGTACTTACTGGAAATGGCTATAGTACATTTTTTTTTTTTTTTGAGAGAGAGAGAGGAGTGAAAGACCAGAAGTTATAAAGTCATAAACACTGAGATGCTGCTTCCCCTGTCTTCAGCAACTTGAAACAATTTTGGTTATGTCGGTTCTGTCAGATGAATAGTATGACAAATGACTCCAGTATGGAAGGATGGCATGAAATTGCCCTGTAACATCCTTTTATAACATCCTTTTGCCTGTAAGAATTTTTCATGTTTAGTGTAAGCTCTCAAAATCTTCCATTAGGTAAGACTGAAATTCAATCTTGATATTATTTATTTATTTATTGGAGGCCTGGGAAAAGGAAATAAAGCAAAATCCGAGAGCAGGGATGCTGTGAAATAGACTAACAGGGACTATGTTGTCTGGCCAGAATTTTCAAAAGTGATTCATAACATTAACTTCAGTATTTTTGGATTGCAGGTTAACTCACCAGAATGAAATTTGGTATCTAGCAAGTTGTGGATATCCACTGAACATCAAATGGAAATTACATCCATTCCATAAAACTAATATTTAATTGCCATTAAATTAAAAAAAGGCAGGCTGATAATGTACTTTCAGCGTTACTGCCATCCTTCTGATGTGCACACAGTTTAAGAACACTCACTAAGTGAGTGTTGTTAAGGTCACCTATAAAATTGTGGTAAGGTTTTACCCTTGTGGTAGTTAAGTTGTTATCAAAGCACTTTAGATGGCGACATGTGGTTATTGTCCCTTCAGAGGTTATAAAACATAGGTCAAAATAGGATGCTAAGTTGATTATCAGTCAGCATGGGGAAACAGATCCACTCATGAGGCTAAAAGGCTTATTCAAATACAAAATCAGGAAAGAATCTGAGCATTTCTATGTTTGAGCCTTTTAGCTGTAGTGATCTAGGAGGAATTAAATCCTCCTTGTATTTTTGTCTCTAAAAGGATTATCATATGGCATTTTAAGGACATAAAAAATGAGTGATAACTCTCTGAATTTGGTTTGAAAACTTCACAGGAGTGAAGTGCAAGTTGAAAGTTGTTTTTGCCAATTTGTTGACTCTTGCAGCGTAATCCACACATTGCATTATGCAATAGTGGCACCCAGTGGAGGCTGGAATTACAGCAAAGTTTCTACTGCTGCTGGGTAAGGCTTGCCCAAATCTACCCCGAGTTTAGGACTGCAGGTGCTGATTCGGGAAGGTAGGTCTATGAGGACCAAAGCTATGCACAACTTAAATGTTCTCCTAAATCAAGAACTTTTACCTGTCAACTAGGCTTTTGATCTGAAAAGTTTAGGCTATCTGAGCATTTATCTATCCATTCACAAGAAACTCTGGATAGTGTGAGGGCTTTTTTCCTACAGGATAGACCCTCTGCTTTAGCTGCATTACTTCAAAAACCTTAAGCAACATCTAATGCAAGAGCATCCTGGGGAGTGGAGATAAAAATGCCCTCTACTCCTACTGCCCTGGAAGTACTGCTTGAATAGCAACGGTATCGGCCTCAAAAGCTTGGAGAGAAAGTGAAGAGCAGCATGTGTGCATAAGGGCAAGGGGGAACAGAAGGATAGCATGGCTCCTGATTCAGTTGCAGTCTGGGCTTAGATGCAATAGTCTGCAGGTTCTGTAGTCTAGAATAGGCTGTAAGGTGTGAGTACAGGAGGAATGCCATGTGTGTCATGTAGGTGGGAGGGAAGTCTCTAGGGAGCATATTTTAATGTTTTACATTTAAGCAATGCTAACAGTAGCACCACCAAAAATAAATGGACATTAGTAATAAGCTGTAAGCAGATCAACCCCCTCTGTAATATGAAGTCATCGATATGTTACAATGTGCATGGAATATCAGATTTCTCTAAAGAATATATTATTTATTATGAGGCTGGTCAACACATTGCTCCATGGGGAATGAGACTATATGTGTTATCTTTTGTTTATTGTTTTCTCAGGAGTCGTGTATTGCAAATAGTTGTGATGACGAGGGATTTGGGAGTAACTGACTTGTTGTAGTGCCAAAGAGAATTGAATTAATTAGAATAATGTTTCTGCGTACCTAATGCTATTGAGCTCAGATTTCAGTTCTAGGTTGCATGCCTACTCAGTGTCTGATATTATCAGAAAAATGTGATTAATGAAGATGATGATTTGAGTTCCTAGAAAATTTTCATCTTTAACTGGTTTAGCACCCTCTGCCCCCTTTTTTTGCATTTATTTTAACATTTCATTGTAAACACTGGATGCTTTGGCATTCTGGCCTTGCTGGAATTATTTCAGATCTGCAAGGAGAGGTTGGATGCAGGAAAGCATATTCAAGTAACTGTTATTTTGCAGTCAAGAAAGAGTTTAAGAAAGGGAGAATGACAAGTTGGACCAGTTTATTTACACACTTTGGAATTGTTTTCATAGGTGCAAAAGTCATTAGGCAGAAGAGGCTACTTAATAAGTGCATGCTCTGTCACTGTTGCAGTACTATATTTTGCAAGTGATCCCATTAAGTTACCAGGACTTTCTGTTGATTAGGTTACTATTGTGTAAGATATACTCTCATAATTTCTGGAGAAATTACTGCTTATTTTAATGATAATAGGTAGCATCATTACAATGGCATTTATCCAAGCATTATGTGGTGGTAGGTAAGTAGATTTTTATCTTCATTTTATAGCACAGAGTGTGAGAGCAAAATTAAATCACTCAAGTAAGAAGCTGCTTCAAATATGTCATGTGAAATTCATGGCTGATCCAAACATTGGTGGTGTACTACTGTCTAGGTTGAGGAAGGAATTATAATGAAAGAGAAGGCAAATCAGAGCTGTTAGAATAGGTTTGCAATTTATTTTTGAGCTAGATACTTGATTTTTTTTGAGCAAAATTATTAAAAGCCATACTACACCTTTTTTGTTACTCACTAAAGATTGCTCCCATCTCATCCTATATACTGGAGGAAGAACTGGGTTACAAGTCACAGGATCTCACCTAGGAAATACCCATGGATGAAGCCATATGTCTCCTCACATCCTGCTCCTGTTAGAGGAATTTACTGTATGTGTTTAAAGGCTGTAACAGATTGCTTTTCCCCTTACTCAGAAGAAGATTTTTGAAGAATTGTGCCCCAGGGAACTGGCAGTGTTTGAATTCTCTAGCCCATGGCACGTCTGTGCTGCTGTGTCAGATTATGTTGAGAAGCACACCCGACACCTTTACTGTACTGGCTTTGCCATCTAAGTTGTATTGTAAGCAATATTTACGTTATTCTGAGTAAAAATTCTGTGTGCTGTTCCCCTTTGGTTCATTTTCCCTTCAAGCTCCTTTAAACATGAAATAACACACTTGCATCTAATTTTTGGCACAGTTTTACCACTTCTCCGCTAGAAGGATTTCTGTTTTGGATGAACTAGTCAAAATGAAGGACTTGCCATAAAATGTATGAAGAAGATAAGGCACCTAGGACATAGGGCATGGGAGAAGGCATTAGGACAGAGAAGTTCAATTAATCAGATGAAGACTTTAATCCCAAAAAAAGGACAGGTAATTGAGACGCACTCATGTAATTACAATTGATTTTGCTCACAGAAAAAAAAGACACAAAGTATGGCAATTGCTGAAAGTGGTAATGGAAAAGGAAGTAATTTTAAGTAGAGATGACGCTGGCTTTTTTCTTTCCTTTTCCCTCTTTGTTTTTAAAGCAAGCTATGAGTGCTGACTTCTAATCCTAAAATGAAGCCAGTCAGGGTAGGCCTATACCAATAAATGGTATTTCAGAGCTGCAGGAAAGAGAAGATAATGTAGACAAAGATAGGAAAGGACATAACAATCAAAGACCTTTTCAGTTACACGGATTAAGATTTACAATTGAATTAAGAAAAAGCAATTTTCAAGCTATTAAAAGGACTGATTAGACTTTTTTCCTTTTTTTTTTTTTTTTTTAAAAGCAGAATGGTTTGTGGCTAGCTGTTCTGAATAGAAACATGATTGTACTTTCATTTAAAATCCTTCAGGCTTTGGAGTAGGTACGGTCTTGCATTTACCTTGGCCATTCATTTTGGTTTGTAATGACTTCTGTATTTTACTTCTGGGTAATGGTGCTCTTCAGTAAGACAACCAAGGATCTAAGCCATAGGCATCAATAAAAGCCCAGCCAATACCTGTGTTGCAGCTGGGAAACTAGTCCATAATGCAAAGGAGATGACAAAGAGAGACCCTGCAGGCTTGTGCATAAGGAGTGGGAAGCCTTAGATTTCTGCTGTGGCAAGGACCATCTAGAAGGTAGTTTGGATCTACTTTGCTATAAAGGTGCCTTTGCTCAGTGACGTGACTAATGAATCTCCAGAGTTCACAGTGAATGGATTTTTGGACGTGAGAAGATCTGAGTGGAAATAAACAGTTAATTAGAAGCAAATGTATTATTTCTAAAATTCCCTNTTTTTTTTTAAAGCAGAATGGTTTGTGGCTAGCTGTTCTGAATAGAAACATGATTGTACTTTCATTTAAAATCCTTCAGGCTTTGGAGTAGGTACGGTCTTGCATTTACCTTGGCCATTCATTTTGGTTTGTAATGACTTCTGTATTTTACTTCTGGGTAATGGTGCTCTTCAGTAAGACAACCAAGGATTGCATTTACCTTGGCCATTCATTTTGGTTTGTAATGACTTCTGTATTTTACTTCTGGGTAATGGTGCTCTTCAGTAAGACAACCAAGGATCTAAGCCATAGGCATCAATAAAAGCCCAGCCAATACCTGTGTTGCAGCTGGGAAACTAGTCCATAATGCAAAGGAGATGACAAAGAGAGACCCTGCAGGCTTGTGCATAAGGAGTGGGAAGCCTTAGATTTCTGCTGTGGCAAGGACCATCTAGAAGGTAGTTTGGATCTACTTTGCTATAAAGGTGCCTTTGCTCAGTGACGTGACTAATGAATCTCCAGAGTTCACAGTGAATGGATTTTTGGACGTGAGAAGATCTGAGTGGAAATAAACAGTTAATTAGAAGCAAATGTATTATTTCTAAAATTCCCTGGATGCATGATAAAAGATGCTTTACAAAGCAGTTTAAAAAGTGTTCTAGAAAAAGACTTTAAAACCCTCTACATTGCTCTGCTGAAGTCTGAGTGCTATTATAAACATACATGTTCTCTTTGGGGTCTGAATGTTAATTGTAAAAGTTGTACTCTCTGAAAATTGTCGACCAATCATTGTAACTTCTAAGAATGACATAACAGTGCCAGGAAAGAAAAGCAAGGTGGAAACTCATTTAAGATGTGTATATATTCAACGGCAATACCATGTACATATGAATGGTAACATAGCTGTTTTGGAACTGTGAAGACACATCTAGTAAACGTACTGATATTTAATAGGTGTCACAGTTAACAAAATTTCACACTGTTGTGACAAACTTTTGCTTATAGGCTTTCAGGAAGAACCGCTAGAAAGCATTGAGTGAACACACTTAATTAGAGTACTCCAACAGTGTTGCTGCTATCTTTGCTATTGGCAGTATGGAAATTATTTTGATGTGGAACAATATGGAAATAAATGCTATTGATATTTGATTTGGGTATTAGGAAAAAGCACAGTCACAGACGAAAACCCCATGATGCTAACTATTGTATGTACACACACACAGAGTCTCTTCAAGAACTGACAATTCTATAAATATTTTGAAAACAAAAGCCCACTTGTTTAATGTAACAGCTGTTGTTTAGGTTATTAAACAGAACTTTAAAGCAGACACTGTGAACAGAACATCTAGGTGTCTATGTCTAGGCAGTCTGAGAGTATTCATAACTGTAAAGACCTATGGTGAAATTTGGGACAATATGGGATGTGGAACATTTCTTAGCTCAGCTAGGTCTTGATCCTGTGGAAAGACTTTTATTGATGGCTTCTAACTGCACTGAATTGCAAGGCACATTTCACACATTTTCTGTGAAACTAAGCCTGAGGCATACTCTTTGTTCATAGAAAGTGAGAGAGATAGTGGTTCTTAGCATACCAGAGACTCAGTCCAAAGACAAAATTTTGAATTATATTTGCTAGAATATCTCTTCTTCTAAGTAAGTTATATGTAGAGAGCAAAAGAAAATGCGTAAGAGATATTGGCCTGAACTTTTTGTTTGGAGGCTACTAATCTAGTGATAAGCAAGAATAAAATGTGTGGGTTATTTTTGAAAATCATTTGCACTGATTATTCTTTTCCCTCCGGGATCCTTGTTGACTTTGAGTTTGTCATAATTCATTTATATAGAGTCTTGTTTCGTATAGCTTACCTTCTTCATCAGACATCAGTCAAAGTAAATTTCAAGATTACACTGAATTCATCTCTGGTAAAAAATAGTGGGAGTGATATAACATAGCTTTGTACTGGCTTTTCCCTAGCAGTTGCTATCATCGCTTACAGTGCTAGTTCACTCTTGTTGGAACACTTTCCCAAGGGTGAGAAGAATGTGACCAGGGCTCTACCTGCTGCCCAGTGAAGCTGGACACAGCTGTATTGGGAGAGGTGACTGAAAGAGCTTCCAGTCCTAATATAAATAGAAACATGCTCACAATTATTTCTTCCTTTTGTTCTTTGTCAGCTGTAAAGCTGAAATATTGTTAAAATATTTCCTTTTTAATATTTTATTTACTATCTGAATTATTCTAAAATAGATTCCCAAGCAAATGACATTTATTCTGTTTGTTAGTGCTGTTGGAAAGGGAGAGTGCACTGCAAGCAAGTCTCAGGAGAGAATCCAGTAAGGCACTATTTCATTCTAGTGTCTAGCAAGTCACTGTCCTTCAAAACAGCATTTTCTTTTCCCAGACTCTTTGAACTTTAACAGAATTTGAACTCTTTCTAGAAGTTTGGTATACTTTGATCTAAAGTTACGTTCTTTGGCCGCAAGGTTTCAGTACTTCTGATTTAAGAGTGATGTGTTTATACCCCTGTTTTCTAGTTGTCATGCTTTTCTAGAATCTCTTCTAGATGTTCCATGATGTTATCTGTGCTTCTCTCAGAAGCAGAAGAGAATAGGTCCTAATTCTGGGAGCCTCTCCTGGAGCCAGGGGAAGCCCTGTACCGTTCTGTGGAGAGCTGCAGTGGCTCTTGTGTTATTTACGGACTGGCAGGTGGCAGAATGAAGCCTGATCATGTGAAACTTCTAGGCCAGACTTGGGCTTTACACATCTGGAGGAGTATAGGTTGGCTTGGAACATGGAATGAGAGTTTTTACTGCTTATGTGAAGAGAACCTTGAGTATTATTGGGGAATTCTAATATTTAGTACTTGCTAGTTATTAGGTTCTTTCTGTCATAACATCTCTTGTGAGTATTATTCTGAGTGAACAAACTGGTTCATAGATTAGGGACACTATTAGAAAAACAGGCAGTGACTGGATGATAGAATCAGAACAGTATTTGGGACTTTCCTCAACAGCATGCTTATTTGCCCAGATCTGTGCAGCTTCTTAGCTGAAATATGGCAAGTTGAGGTTTTATTTTTGCCATAACATAATGCTTACATATTTTTCCATCTCAAATAACCAGAGACGATCCTGAGCTATTGAAGATGGAATCTGCTCACTGAAATTTAATTTACCTAGTGAGTTCTGACATGATTTTCTGATGTGAGATCAGCTTATGAAAATAAGCCTGACTTGCAAATATAGTTTTGAATGCAGATTGGAACTGTGCCTCTATCAAAGTTGTAGCTATCTTTGCTTGCTGATAAAATAATCTTTATTGAAAGTGTAACCAAATATGTGGTTTTGTTCCTCCTTCAATGCAGTGTTCAAACACTAGCTTAACTATAAATATATGTTTGTTATCCTTGATAAGTATTCTTATTTATGTTGAGACCTGGTAAGGCAGCAAACAATATTGAGTAGAAGAAAAAAAAAATTCAGCTTCTAAAAATATTAATTTTGTCTGCCTTTTAGCATTGTCCTTATTTCTTCTAATATAGAATCAATATAGCAACTATATTTGACCAAAAAGCAGTACTGGGAGGTGTTAATGGAGAGAAAAACCTCTGAGATCATTTTACCTGATGGCTCATAGTAGACCTCTGACTGCTCATAAAGATTCCATGCAAACAGCTGATCTTAAACTTGAATGTCTTATGCTTAAAGCAATTCTGAAATTATTTTATTGCTACTGCAGTCACAGAAATAAATCAATGTTTGTAGGACACCAAAAGAGATTTTCCTGACCGTTAGGAGTGGAATCTTAGGACCAAATAGCTTGAGTCTGCTGCAGCCAGTAAAGTTCCATCAATTTTCACCAGATGAAAACTGCTACTTTTTTACTTTTTTGAAATTCTTGTTCGAATTTCCTCTGTTGTTATTGCAACACAAATGGACTCTTACTGAGTTGCTCACTAGAAGTTTTATAGCTCAAGTTCTGTGAGTGTTTTCATTATAAATGGCTATCATAAAGCTCTATAACTTGCTTGTAAAAATTCTCTGCCAATAAAAAGCTGGCACACACAATGTCGGTTCTGGAGCTAATTACTTCATTAATTTATAATATATTATATATTATATTCTATATTAATAAATATTATAAATATTTATTAATTTGTTAAAATAATTGAACGGCCATTGTGAAGTAATGAATGTAGCAAACATATTAACGCTTGGTGCCTCATAGTGCTTTTAAAAGCAACAAAAAGTTTTAGAAAGAACAACATGGGTGAAGCACTGAGTCAGTTTTGGCAATTATGTGTATTTAGACATAAAAACATTTTTCTGGATAAGTTGCTGTATATATTTAATACATCCTATTAGATAAATGTCCTACTGTTATGGTGCATTTAATTAATGTACATGTGATTCAAACACTGTAGAGGCCTTGCATTTCAGAGACTCTGGATATTTTTTAGGCTAAACCGACTGACACCATTGAAATGAGAAATATTTGCAGGAAAATTGTTTGCATAAGGATCTGTTTCTGAATGCATTTGCAGAATCTCATATTTAGAGTAACAGTAAAAAAAGCAATACCCTGTGCTATCTCCATTGCTCATTCACTCTCTATCTTTCTAATGTAACTCTCTATTTTCTGCTGTGGTGTTTTCATTGTCATACTTTGAGCATAGAGTAGAGTTATGTTTGTTTCTAACTTCATGGTGTAATGACCTGTTCAAGAATTTTAATCTGATGAGAGGAGAAGTTGTATGTGAAATTATAGTAATAATTAATAATAATAAGCCCTTTTATTAACTCTTTAGCATAATCATATTAAGATATGATGGCTTAAGATACTGGCTTAAACACATCCAGGATTCTAGCAGGAAGATTATGAGATACTTTTCCTGAGAGAAGAAAGACACTATGAAGAGTTAGATTAGCTGATAATGACTGATTCTCTGGCTGTGACCTCCATGCTGCTCTTTTTGGATAGAGGCACTTTCTTATTATTGTAATAGATGAAGAGGGTCCTCTAAAAATGTGGTGTGCATGGGATTTTTTTTCTTCTCATGAAGAGGTACACTAGCAGACACTTCTTGAAAATAAAATTCATGGTGTCACACCAAAAACTAAATGATACAAAGTAATCAAACATGTTGAAAGAGTGTTCTTGTTTTTNTGTGAACACAAATAGTTCTCCCCTATTCTTATGTGCTCCTGAAATTACAGATAACAGAGTCATTATTGTGATTGTCTTTTAGCTGTGACAGAATAGGAGAGAGTGTAACAAATGCTGAGTACAAAGGCCATTGCAAATGTCTTTTTTTTTTTTTTTTCCAAGCTGCCGTACTCATTTGTGCTTAGTAGTTTTCCTTCTGTTTTATCAATGCATCCCAATTCTATAAACACCAACAGTGGTTGAGTAGAAAGATCTGTACTACAGATGACTTCTACAAAACTGCAAGTGAATTCCTTTGCAGTATCTTCTCCTTCTGCACTTTGTAGCCACTCAGCAGCTACCCTGTAGAATTGGAGGCATGTGAGGAGCAGATCAGGAAAGTTAAATGTATCCTTGGGTTTGTATCCTTGGTATCCATCTATATTTGTAGAGGGTCGTTTGAAGCAATGTAAGCTGAGATTTATGGGAGTGGGAATGTGTGAGCTGCTAGGCTAATAGCAGTGCAATTCCTGGTTTCTTTTATCAGCTACAGAAATAATACTTTAGAAGGCTGTCTTAACCCTTCATATCAGTCCTCAAAATTGAGGGAGTTCAAAGCCAGCTATTCCCTTATCGAAGGATAAGCGAAGACAAGAAAGAAGTCTTGTCTTGATTTGATTTTGTCCATCCTTTCTGTAAAAGGACTTATTCTCTATTACCTCTTTGACAAATAGTTGTACTTTTTATCTGCAACAAGCTTAGAGCATCTCTTGAGTGCCAAAGAACATGTACTGTGAGGTGACTGCTTGACTGCTTTCCCTAGGATTCGTAGGGAGAAAAAGTTTACGTACTATTTATCCTCTCACTCCTAGTCAGCCTAGAATAAGGAACTTGTTATTTCATCTTGCTCTGCAGTTTGTTTCTTCATGCAGCAGGGCTGCAAGCTTCCTACTTAGGCATTGCCACATTTGATGCCTCCTTCAAGCTGATACAGCCAACTGTCTCCTTTTTTTTTTTTTTTTTTTTGAGAGAGAGAGAGAAGGTTGAGATATCTTTTTTTCACGCCATATAACAATATTCTTCATATAGATCAGATCATCTTCACACTGCCCCTTGATGGCTAAATACAAATACCTCTTCATTAGCTTGACCACATTCTGAAGGAGGGAAGTTTAAAAGGGAAGTGTTAGTTGAAGTTGCCATGTACCAAAGCATGCATTCACAGCCAGTTTCGATACAAAGCCAGCAGTTTTAAAGCTACTGAGGTGGGAACCATCCAACCTTTATTCAGCCCCACACTATTCTGTAGAGTATACAATATGACTTATAAATTAGATCCCATGGCCACTGTTGTACAGCAGTAGTTATAAAAATCATTGCAGTTTTGTTCACTGGTCACTGCTGCTGCCGTGGAATTGCTGCAGTAGCTTTGATTACTTGGAATAGTATTTGCGGACATTTTAATGGCATCACTCTATTAATATATCTCACTTTAAAAATAGCTGACCAAATCTTAATCTGGTATAAATCAGCACAGTTCTCGGTTAGTGGAGCTAAGGCAGTTTTTATCTGCAGAGCCCTTGGCAGGGCAACTGTTCAAATATGAAAGATTATTTTGTGCAAGCTAGGATACTTTCATCCTTTTCCCTTCCTTTCTTTCAACATAGAAATTAAACAAGACTTGTAGGCCTTCTACAGATGCAGAATAGGTTACAGAAGTAAACATAGGATATACCTCAGCCATGATGATCAGGAATTAATTTCATGAGTAACAAGTCATCAAAATAACAGTATATGGATGACATTTTCAATAGAGATACAGAATAGTGAAGTTACTTCATGGTTCATGTGATCATCTGGGGAGTGAAGTAGATTGTCTTCAAAGAATGCTGAGCAGGGGCTTCAAACATTTTCTGAATATGATAATTTTTCCTTCCTTCCTTCTCTGTCTCCCTCTTCCTCATCCCATAAATTTTAATGTGTTTGGATTTTTATCCAGCTATGCAGTTTCTATTTAGTCTGCTAGTGTTCATGTCTTCACCTATATAGTTAACCTGTCCTAGCTTCAAGTTGGAGGTGCTAATACACAGCATGTATTAGCAGAAAGGATAAAACAAACATTCTCTGATCTGTCAGAAGCACCCAGTTGTAGGCTGATAGTGTTATCCATGGATTTGACAGTGGGAAATCAGCCAGTAGCCTGTAAGGCTTTCCAATCTCAACAAGATGACTTGGGAGATAATTTAGAAAACGCAAAAAAAAAACTTTATCAAAAGTTTACCAATATGTAGAGATCATCTGAGTGTTAAGAGTGGGCAAACAGGAATGTGAGAGAAAGTCGTAGTATGAGAAAAGGCCTTCAGCAGCATTTTATACAAACAAAGACAGACATTATTAAAAAGAAGGCAATGGGTCTTGGTTCCCGGAGTGGCATGGAAAGCCTGCCTTGAACCTCCTTGTGGAAAGCAGAGAGTTAAGACAGTTGTGTGTAATATTTCAAATCACAAAGTCATTAATGCAATTCATCCCAAGTTCTGTATCGGTATCTTTAACAGATGCCTAGTTTTATTTAATATTTTTAGGAGGAAGAACAGGTACACCGATGAAAGAAGAGGGCTGCCCCAGAACTCATGCATTCCTGTTGCAGAGAAAAGAAATTATTTCTTCAGAAGACTTGATCTATGCAGTAAAGCGGTCACGTATTTATTTTGTCACTTGGATTAAGTTTATATAACAGGGCTATGCTCATAAGGATGTAAGTTCCTGGCATTTTTCCAGTTATCAATATTGAAATATTAGTGATCAAGCATTTACTGAACGCCATTCCTCAAATGCAGGGTCTACACAGCATCTTGTTGCATTCATGGAATTCATTTGTTTGCATTATCTCGCTAACTGGTTCTTTTGTATTGCCAAGGTGATGAACAGATTTGACATTTAGCTGATTACTTCACCAAAATTAAACAGAAAACAGGGCAGCCATCCAAAGTTCCTTTCAGTGTGAAAGCTAATTATAAAAATGCTTTGAGCAGCAATTTCTTTTTGGATGTTAAAGTGCTTTTATTAGATTGTTCCCCTGTCATTTTAAAATTTATTGCTAGACACTTATAAACGGGGTTGCCTGCTGAAGTAGAATTATTTTATTTTATTTTCTATATTTAAGATGGGAGACAAGAGAGTATACAGCAAATTTTAGGCTGAATTTGTTAGTATTTTGCATGATTCTGAATAGAAAGGAGAAAAACTTAACTAGTGCTGGTTTTCATGGATCCAAAATATGTATTTTATCTTTATGCTGAATAAAAACATATATTCACTTGTATTTACTTTTATTTAATTCAGCAACTCCCATTTTCCAAAAACAATTAATTAGCAACTAAAAAAATCAAACATGTAATTTAAAAATTGAGTACAGCCCCTGTATTGTTAGAAGCTTGTATTTTATAGTGTAGATACAAACAATCAGTGGTGATGGAAAAATCTAACCATGTGCTTGTTGCCTGTCTTTTGTAAGTCATTGCTTGTTCTGAAATAGTGTAAAGCTATTCTAAAGTAATTTTGTCGAGGTCATTGAATAAGAGTTGGCCAAGTGAATTTTAACCAGTAAATTTAGAGCTGAAGAGTGCTGTATGCTGTTACCAGATCTTAGAAGTTTCTTGTGAAGTATTTTTTGAATGCCTTGGACTATATTTAGCTTTTTATACTGACTGTTGTTATTAGCATCCTTCGGACCCCAGACAAGGTGTGATCTGGGGAGGTTTCAAGGTGGCAAAGTTGGGGGTTTTTGCATATGATATTGTCTAGCACACTTTGGCTACTAAATCATCTTGTGAGGACATATATTAATTCTTGACACTGAGATCTATTAATATACCTTGAAGCCAAGTGAATTATGTGATTCTGCTCTTTCAAGCTGTAGAATTCTGCCATAACTAGGAGGAAATATTTTGCTGTAGGTAGATTAATGTTGAAAGGTTGTCAAGAAAAAGTTTAACGTTGAAAATTTATTCTTCCTCTTCTTGCCAGTACTTGAGCTTCTATACTAAATCCCATTTGTAATCTGAGGAAAAATAGAGATATAACTTCTTTTGTATTTATCTATGTTATTAGAGTTACAATGATATAGTCTATTGCCTATTAAAAAGTGCATCCCAATGAATGATCTTCCAGAGGGTAATTTTTGCTCCCATCAATCTGAGAGCTTTTCTTGTAAAACACAGTAGCTGTCAGTGCTTATCAAATAATTTAATTCATGCCCATTGCAAGATAAGTAATTAAGATAACTCAACATTCTGTATCTATAAATAACAAAAACGCGAATAAGAGATTTGCTAAATATCCTTTATGGAGATAACAGATAGGGCTTAACGTGCGTGTTCTGAGGAAGCTTTGAATACACAGAGAATGCAGTCTGAACAACAGACCTAACAAAGAGTCTTGGTAAGTGTACAACACAAATGTGGGTTTGTTTTTGTTTGACTGTTAAAGTACGTTTCAGTGCTAAGCCTTCATAACTCCTCTTTGTATCTATAAAGTGTTCAAGCGACATACAAAGCAATTGACCCCACACTTTTTCAAAACTTCAAATAAATAAATAAATAAGGCCAATTTTTAAAACAGTTACTCAGTGAAATTTCTAAAAGCTCTGATCATTTGTAAACTGTCCCTATAGTTACATTCATTTCATTTATATAAAGATTTTAATTAGTGAATTTATGCAGATTTGACGTAAACATGTCCATAATTAATTACATAAATCTTCATGGTCAGTCCCCTCTAAGCACATCTACCTACCTGCTTGACAATGTGATGCGTTATTCAGGGCTATGTTAAACAGGGTGAGAAACATAGTCGTCTTAATTGGAAAGTTCACAGGTTATGTCCTTGTCTACAGAGAACCTTCCTTTGCTGGGTTTGGCTGTTAAGAGGTGATACTTCTCTGCAGTTTAAGCTATCCCATTGGCTATGCTCTGTTGCAATCTTTCATTGTGTCAGTGGGTCTCCCATAATCCAGAGCAAGGTGTGCATGTACAATGTATCTGCCTAAACTGTGTAAAGAGTGAGCTTAGAACACTTCAGACACTCTAAAAGCACAAACCTATGTACATTTTACTAATTTTTCTGTTTCTCTTCCAAGGGATATAGGGACCTAGCTTTTATGTGGTAGCTGTGCAAGCTCATCAGGTGCAGTTTGGCCAGGGTCTCTCCTTAGTAGTATTTTTTGATTCTGCATTGTCTTTGTGACAAATTCAGAAAAAGTGGCAAAAAAAATGTCTGTGAAGAACTTGCTGCACACTCAGGCTCGAGTCTCACAGTGGGACACACTCAGACAAGAGCTTAAATGAGGCTGTGGCATAGCAGCAGTTAGCATTTGCTTATCAGAGCTTATTTTTGGATTAATGTTTAACTTGAGATGTCTGTCAGAAGAGACTTGTTTGTTTGACCAAAATCAATTAAGCAGTAATGTTAAGGGAGAAGGAAATGCAAGACTTTTTGCTGGTCAACAAACTTTTGAACTCATTTGTATTTGCTAAATTGAAACTTCTTATGTCATGATGTGACCAAGTTTAAGTAATTTTTGAAAATAAACTAAGTAGTTTAGCCACAGCCAAGAAAAGAGAACTCTAAACCCATCATTGGTTGCAAAAGTATTTCCTGGAGTATATCCAACCTATACCTATTGTTTTTCCATAGGTTGATGGGATACTGTGCCTGGCTGACATTCTTACTGATAACACCCATTCTGAAGCTACTCATGCAGAAGCAGCGGCAGTAATCGCACAAATCACATCTCCACATCTCACGTTCACTCAGCACCTCAGCAGCTTTCTGGAAAATATGGAAGAAATTGTAACAGCACTTGTCAGTAAGTTCTTTATGGGACTTCTGAGTCTTTCCAGTTAAAATGACAGGTGGGGGTAGGACTCTCTTTCATTAGAAATATTCCCTAAATAATGTTTGCCATTATTTCCTTAACAGATAAAAGAACTCAGTCTCCTGAATCAGGGCATTCTACAATTACATAATATTTTTTACTCCAGTCCACATTTGAATAGAATTTGAGCATATTTGCCAAAATAATATCTGTGTGAAATTCTACCATTAGAGCCACAGAAAAGACTCAGCAAAGTATCTTCTTGTCCCATGTTTGTCTGTAAAAGAGCAGTTCCTAATAGTTGCTAATCTTTATGCCTGTTGTATTTTCTAAACTTCCTAGAATTCAAGCTCACCACTGCATTTACATTTGTATGATACTTCAGAGGAAAAGTGTACAATATAGTATAATCTATGGGCATTGTTACAAGAAAATAAAAGATGTCTTTCTTGTCTAGGCCTCTGATCCATGGTAAAATGAAAAGGTAACAGCAAGCTTTCCCTTAACACTTCAGAAAAATAAGATATTTCTCATGACTTTCTAAAAAGAGGAATCTTCTAGTACTGTACTACATCCCTGTCAAATACCAGAAGCTTTCAGTCAAGCATTCTCTTCCTCTCTCTGATCTGGAAATTCAGACTTTCCCAGAGCTTCATGTCAGAAAGTACAGTTTGGGTCATCCAGTTTGATTTCTCATGTATAATAGATCAATAGGTCTAGATATTTCTCTACAGAGCCCAATGGCTACAGTTAAACTACAGCACTTCAATTTTCATGCATGTTTTTGTTGGGGTTTTTTTGGTTGTTTGTTTTTTTTTTTTTTAAATAGAACAAGAAAAGGGTATAACAGTGCCAGTGCTTGAGGATTCTGCAGTGGTTGGGAATTATCTGAGATGTATTTAGACATTCTTCGATAAGCCCAAACAGAACTAGTGCTGCAGAAATCAAGGAAACAATTTATTCCTGATAACCAGACTGTCCAGCAACAAATATTAAAGGTTCTGCCCTGAACCTGTCCTGAATCCTGTGGGTGGAATTAACCTGTACAGAGCTTGGTTCTGCTGCAGGTAGGCTGCTAGAGGCATCTGACCTGACTTATTTAAGATTATTTTCCAGGTTATTACAGTGTACCACAGTCAAGAGACAATCTGAACAGCCTCTCCAGAAGATGTTAGCAGGTGGAGCATTTCCCTGATTGTCACTGTTTAAGTTCCACAGGAATTTTAGTAGTATATACTCTGCCCAAGAAATGTGAGCGTTAAAAATAGAACATGTATAACATTGGAAGAGCCCTTTCAGTAATCACACACCAGTTTCCTTGTAATATTTATAACTCAGTAATTGAATTACTGTGATATGTTTAATTTTTAAACCATGCTGAAATCCAATTGCCAGGTGATTCAGATCTTAGTTAAAATACATTTGTGCAAGGATTAAAAGGGAGATGTGTCTTCAACACTTCTTACTGAAGCTGGAAAATATGCAGGATGATCTTTGACTATAGAGAAATACATTTAGAGATGGGCAACATATATACGTATCTTGTTCTAAAGAATAGATTATGTAGGAGAATTATTCTCGTATGGATCAGTTACTGTTAGCCTTCAGCCTCCTGTATTTCATTTTATTTAGTTATATCAAGCTATTCGCTGTAGAATGGTATACTAGGTAGACCATCTCATTAATTAAAGGAATGTTAGAAATGCTTGGTGTCTAGGTTCATATTTACCATCTTTCCCTGCTTTTGTGGTTCAAAAGAAGGGGCCTAATGTTAATACCACTTATAAAGCACCCTAACAATGTGATATATTATATAATTGACAAAATTAAGATTATTTTCTTTGTTTTGTTCTGTTTTTCATCTTGATTATTATGAACTTGGTCTTAGATACTGAGCTTACTAATGCAAGTTGCACATGCGTAAATATTGCTTTGAAACACCTAACCATGTATTTTGCAATGAAGGAATGACTTTTATTCAACTCATTTTCTGCATTCCTAGAACTGTGCCAAGAAGCCTCGTCTGGTGAAGTTTTCCTGCTGGCTTCAGCAGCTCTTGCCAATATTACTTTCTTTGATACCATGGCTTGTGAAATATTGCTCCAGTTAAATGCAATGAAGATTCTTCTAGCAGCGTGTTCAGACAAACACATAGTAGATACTCCATATTCCCGAGATCAGGTGAGCGGTTTCTCAGCAAGATGCTGTCTGAGCACGCTTGTGTAGAAGTCAACCGGTTTCAGCTCTATGTCTGTTTTGACATAGTCAAATCTAAGTTGCTTTCATGTCTTCCGTTCTTGGTTCTTTTCAATATGACTCTTTCTTTATCTGCTTCTGTTCCTGTTTATTATGAGCATTATGAAATATGTCAGCTTTTAATGTGATTTGGGGGGGGGGGAGTGAAGTTTCATATTTCTAAGATACTAGAATTTTTTTTTTTGTCATGAAGATGGCCAAACAGTGACACAGAGGCCCAGAGAGGCTGTGGAATCTCCATCTTTGCAGGTATTCAGAACTTGACTGGACAGAGCTTTGAGGCAAATAAGATATATATGGAGACTGCAGCCTAAATATACAATTGCCAGTTCAAAGATTAATTAGCTCCAAAAGCTAATAAGGATCTGATCCTCAGCCCATTGACGTCGGTAGGCTTTGGATCAAGCCTTAACTGCGTGGTAGATGGTTTGCAAGTTTTACTGGCAAATACTGCTGACGAACTTTTGCATTTCTCTTTCTTTTTCACCAGGTTTTTAATAAAGAGACACAGAAAATTAAAAGTTTGTGCTAATGCACAGATGAAGTCAGAGGAAATACTTTTGTTCCTCTCAGGTACTGCCATGCAATGGGGTGCTGCAGAGGCACTGCTTATTTGGCATCTCGGTGATGAATTTCACCTCAGCAGAGTAACAAGTATGAGGCTTCAGTAGCTATTACTAAGGGCTGGGGGTTGCTAGTCAGCTCTGTTAACCTACTTCAGTTTATGAGACATTGTGAATATAACTAAAAGTCCGTAATTCAGGCCTCACAAGCCCATCCCCTTCCCACCTCTGAAGTAGCCAAAAGATGATTTATGGTAGACTTGAGATCTGCACTGCCACAGAAAACTCTGTGTACCCTTCAACAGGAGCCAGGCCATGGAAATCAAGGCACAGGGAACCTTAGAAACCGATTATTGGTGTTCTAGAGGGGTTACTAGGGCTGCTTTAGCTTATATTAAGAGCACTCTGTAGTTTTCCAGCTCAGGAGTGTTTATGAAAAGATGGAGTTAAGCCATAATTACTGTCTTGCTCTTTGGGCAAAGTCAAGGACATCAGCTGTGGTGTTTGACATGGCTGTGTACTATTATTACATATGTACAATTCTTCATGTTCTTTTTTTATTACTCTTATACATTCTCATAGTTTTGATTTCCTTATTTATTTATGCCCTTAATTCTGCTGTCAGCTGTGAGTTTGAAGTTTGCTCTGTGGATAGCATAGTGTCGTGGTTTAACCNGCCCCTTCTTTGTATGAGGAAGGCAGACATTTAAAGAAATATGTGTGACTTTGTTAGGTAACAGACTAGTTCCAGGCCTTTTACAGCTTGCAGGACACCTCATGAGCTAGAGGAACAGAGAACTGAATGGCTTCCTTCTAAGAATTGAGGAGATTGCATCCCCAATAACCCCTTCTTGGGGAATACATTCCTTCTTGGAATGAAAAACTAGATCAGAAAGGTGTGATGTTTTCTGTGGTGTGCTGCAGTACGTTTCTGAGCTGACTCCTTGTTATTTCTGCAGCAATGAGGACTATGAAATCCTGCCTCATGTCATTACTAAGCACCTCCACCTAAGCATGCTCAGGTGGAATCTGAGTGCTGCTCATCTTGTCTTTAAGAGCTGTCAGTGTTGCTAGTCAAGGAGTTTTGGTAATGCAACAGCCTTAAGAGAAATCTTCGAATTCCTGAACAAGTGTGTGTTTGAGAAGATTGCTCACCTTTCAAAAGGATACTTCTTTCAATGTTATATTGGGGGAGGGTGTCTGCCAATTATGACAGTTTTATGCAATATTTTGCTTTTTAATTTGCTCTGTGCCTAGTTATTGCAATGAGGAAAACACACTCAGCTAGAGAGAAAAACAACACTACAATACTATATATTATAAGGGTATTCTAAATTGCCATTTTGGCTTTTGATATATATACTTTAGTTCCTTTTAGGTACATAATATAGTAACTAACTTTTCCCATTATATATTATTATGTCCCAGCCAGTAGACATTTGCCTAAGGACATGCAGATTAAAGTTGAGTAGGTTTGGAAATTTTTTGATTCAAGGTTTTATTCTGGAAGATGCAACCACTGTGGAATACATCTTTATGGACTAATGTCCATTCTGAACGATCAAGTCATCCTGGCCAGTAAAACAGTTGAATTAGAATTAAGCTATACTAAATGTTGAAACAATTAAACAAAGTAAGAATAAGATTCATAGCAAATACAACCAAATATGGTCTAATTATCACAAAATTTTATAAAAGAGCCCCTCAAACTTAAATGCCCTGTTTTTCATACAGAGCTTTAATTTAATTAACACAGTTATTCTATAGAAAACTACCCAGTATTTCTAAATACATTACTACTTTAGCATTACTGTTGATTTAAGAAAACTGTAATTTGCTAAAATAGACTGAAGCATGCTCACTGTAAGCCAAAAGTGGGAGAAAGGTGGGTGAAATGCAGGAAAAGAACAGTGAATTTTGTTTTCATTTGTGCTATTTTATCCATCTTAAAGTCACAGTATGTCCTTCTATACAGCCTTTCTAAGGACAGCTAGCACTGATTAGTTATTACCTTCCACAATGGTATAAATAAATAACATTCTGTTCAGGAGTTGGATGTCGGATGCATTATGTGTTGCCTGCAGAAAGTATTTTTCTGCTCAAGCACCTCTAAAAGTGTTCTGTCTTTTGACTTCTGAAAAGCTTTTGTGTGCAAATAGTAACAAACTTTTTCCTGCCTTCACTAACTGAAAACCAACCACCTTCGTCTTTCACTTCCCAGGCAGTGTTAGATTAGGTCAGGTAAAAAATCTAGAACTGAGTGCTGGACTTAATGAACAAGATAATCATTGTCCATTTTATAGAAGCATGTGTTGCTTCTGTAACCAGCAGTATTACACTGAGATTGCTTAGTTTTATAACAAAATACTTTGTATAAGAGTCGTCAGATAAAGTGGTAATTTCCAGATGCTTTAGCCTCTAGTTTGGGGTCAAGATGGATATGAATGTGCCATGTTCTTTTTCTTACTACAGATACTTATTTTCTGGATAGAAGTTTTTTACTTCAAAGGAGCATCAAAATATCCTTTCAGAAGGGTTCCTGCCTAAATTCAGCAATGTAATGTATACAGTCAATGTCTTAATGGAGTTTAAGCACTCTCAGAAGAGTTTAACAAAAACCCTTATCCTTCAGAGCCTTCTTTACTTTAACCATCATCTTAAACGCTACATAGAAAAATATGAAATATGTATGTTTGTGCACAGTATGTTTATGTATAATAAAATTTTTGTCTCTGCATTCCCACTTGTCTCTTCAGTGTTGCTAGGATTCTCACCTTACCTGTGAAGTTGTGGAGGTACAGTCTAACAGCTTCTGATCTTCTGTTATTCAGGCAGACAAAGAATTAACGTGCAGTGAACACATCAATTTTAAAGTGGTTATTTCTAGGTTTAAAACCAGTGAATTATGTTTCAAAAAAATTTGAGGTGGAGAAAGGCTTTTAAGTTGGAAGGAGAAAATGGAAATCGCTGCTGCTTTTTTTCCTGCTAAATTCTTTCCTGTTTTCCTGGTGTTTGGGAGACGCTGCAGGCTCTGAATTGAAGAAATTCTGTCTCATTTAAGATTTGAAACCCTTAATACTATTCTTCCTCTAGCTTCCAGATCCTTTTCTCTGCTTTTCCATTTTTTTCAGGGCATTTGCGTTTTCCTTTTCTTGCCTTTCCCCCCTTTTTTGTCTTACGTGGGAGACTGTAGGGTCAAAAGGAGAGGAGAGACAGATGTTACTTTAACATAAAGAAGTTTTTACTTTTAAATGTTGCCTAACACCCAGTGAAAGACTTTGAGAGCAGTGTTTTTAATGAGAAGAATATTAACAGGTTCTTTAGACTTTTGAAAATCCCTGCCTGGATGAAAGCAACTTGCAGTACTTCTTCTCAATCTGAGTTTCTTGAATACTGGGGAATTTATTACTCCTTACTGACTGCTTTTTGCTTGTGCTTGTTGTCATGAAGACTGTGGGATTCCTGATTTCTTTTTGTTAAATTGCTGTCCAAATTTTCCCATATGTGTGGAAGCCAGTATGGGCTAACAAGAACAGGGAGCCTGAAGTACAGTTTAAGCAGGGCAGCCCATGTTAGGTGCCTGTCTTCCTTACATCTGACAGGAAGTATTATACAAAATCATTGCTTGTCAGGGGGAAGGCAGTTGATGAAGAGTCCTCATTTATGCTTTTTAAAGTTCTCTTCTTGGAGCAAAATAAGTATGGAAGGGGGAGCTCCCTGTCCAGGTTGTCCCTTCCAATGCTGAGCCACGAGCTTTTCTTTCCCAGAGGAGAAATGCATGTGGTACCTGGGACTCAATCACCTATGGCATGTTACACAACCAGGCAGTGACAGGGTTAGGAGCAAAGCTTGGTGGTCTGACTTTAGTAGACCTAAGCTTCCTGTCTAGTTCTTGAAAATTGTTTTCAAGATCAGCTGCAAGTAATAGTTAACAATCCCAGATGGTTCAACTTCATGCTCACACATCCTGTCTGCAGTTCAACACACTTTTGTAGATTTTAGATACTGTGGGTAAAAATGCAACAGAAAGCCTTTACATAAGGACAACTAGGTCATAAAAGGATATCTGCACAGTTTTCTTGCACAGGTCTCTGTTAATATCCAGCTCTGACATTAGTATAATGATGACCAGATGTGTGGTTAGACTTGCCTTCCCTCTCAGTGTTCTGGCTGTGAACTGTGATTGGTTGACTATACACTAAAATGGTGTGATCCTTTCCAATATTGACTAAATCACACTGAGAAAACATGTTTTCAACTAATATAGCTAGAAAGAGAGGTGATAAATTACATAATTAAACTATTTTAAAAACCTTAAGAATTTAAACAAGAAACAAGACTGCCAATAACAGATGCAAAAATTAAAATTAGGCCAAAAGTCACATGACTCTATCTGAATTTAACCATGCCATTATATTATTGATATCCTAATTAGTTTTCTGTGTAAGACTGTAATCACTTCCCAGATGTCCTTTCTTTCTTTTGAACTGGTTATCTCTGTCATTGCATATACATTTGAACAATATAAAAATATAAGTAACATTATTGACTGGCATTATATGGTCAATGTTATGGATTGTTACATTTCAGGGGTCCAACACTGACTCTTAAACACTAAATCTTTTTGAGACAGAATGCCTGTTTAGTTACAGTTCTGCCTTTCACATTTAGATTTGATACATGATAAGACAATGTGCTCCAACTTGCAAAGCAAGAGGTTTGGTTGGAAGAATAAAATCTCAGCTCAGTTGAAGAACTCTGCTAATCTTTGCTATCTTAGTGTGGTGAGGTTTTTATTCCCGGGATCAATTCCTAATATTGCTGCTACTCTGATTTTGAAGAAGCAATTTAACTTCTCTGCATTTTTGTTTAATCATCTGTAAAGTTGGGCAGACATTGCACTTACTCAGTATAAAGTCTCTCTAGAGGAAACATGCTATGTCAGCACAATTCATCGCAGTTTTTTTCTGCCCTTGCCTGCCAGGTTCACAGTACAATCATGCTGGTGCTGGGCTGTTTACTGCAGAAACTATAAACGAGAGACTTTGCTTGCAGGCTGTACCCATCATAAAGCTGTAAGTCAGAGATGGTTATGTATGCATTTTGCTGCATTTGTCGTCTTTTTGTCTTCAGTCCTTCAGGAAATGAGATAGCAGATTTCAAACAGCCTCTGAGTTTTGCCACTGATCTTTTTTTCCAAAACAGAATTACTGCCTAGGTGAAGGTTGTGATTTCAGTCTTGGTTCTGAGCAGGTGAGCTCATAAACAGCTTTTCTACAGATTACCATTTCTTGTTTCTTTTTCTTCCTCAAGTAGAAAATTATTACCTTCTAGGATAGGCACCAGAAATTAATTCCTGGCCACTCTGCTTGAGTTAGGGGCAGTTGAACTAGTTCTCTGCACTTTCTGCCTCCTCTAAAATGGAAGTAATTAAGTTTCCTCCTACATACTCAAACCCTGATTCCAATTAGACTAGCTAGACAAGCAAAGTTGTTTCCTACAACTGTGCATTGACTTAGGCCAAATTGTGCTCTGCTCCAAGGAGACCAGTGTCTTAGGTGTCTGCAGTTGATTGAGTCAATTTCAAAATCTGAGCAGCTTTCTAATACCATGAAGGAAGTCTGAGGGATGATAATTTCTGCACACACACACACACACACCCCGGGATTTTCATCTGAAAGACAGAAAACTGTGGCCTCAGAAGCGAGGGAGGAGACACACTCTAGCTTCATCACAATTTGAGAGTCATATGACCTGCTTTATGGGACATGCCCATTCACCATGTGACCCATACAGGATGCATTTCCTATGTCCTTCTTTAAAACAAAAAATGTGAGAATCTGGTTATTCTGCCTATTCCTTAGCTAGATTAGTCATCAATATGAAGTAAAGTAAATTAAAATGTAGTGAAGACCTTCATTCTAAAGTGTAAGATTCCTTTAGTTTTAGTCTCTGTTGCTCTGCCTCAGCATTTCGAGATTATAGTTCCCTGACACAGTCTCAGAGTAGACCTAGACTTTGCAAGCAGATCCTGTCTCTAACTGCTATTATTATTTTATGGGGATGTTTGCCTCTTCCAATAAGGTGACAGAAAGTCCTATTGATCTACTTAACTAGGTATATTTATTTTTCTGTTTTCAGGAAGAAAACTGGATTCCCAACCACAAAAATGGCTATCAGAAGCCATGGGAATTAAGTTTTCTATTTTAAGCAATATAATGCCTCAAAAAAATTTCTAGAGATTTCTTAGCAAAGTTTTTTCTCCCAATAAATAGTATCCTGAAAGGTTTTTCTACCTAGACTTGATGTAATGCCTGTTCCTGACCCCTGCTGTATGTACTCGTTTGCTGTCTCCCTGTGGATTAATCTTGAATTGTGAAGTTCAGATGTTTCTAATTCACATTCAGAAACAAAGACTCCATCTTGCTTCTGATTAGTTGTCAGATGCCCCTTTGTTTCTGAAGATGGCTATCTGGAACTTTGCAGACACACTCTGATTTATCCTTATGTCATTTATTTGAACAGATTACAAAATACTCTTATAATATGTAGAAAAATTAATTTTACTTAGCAATGAACCAGCCTTAAGAGAGTAATTAGCTAAAAGAATTAGAAATTCGATATTGATCTACTTTGCCACTCAATTAAATTACTTGCTAATTCTCATTTTGAGCTTGTCTTTCTATTTATGTTGGGACTGTCAATAAAAGCTTACTGAACAGTGTGCCTTTTTATCAATAAAGATATAGTAGCATCACATCTTCCACCTCTGTAGACCCTTCCACCTCCCCTTCCCCCAAGTGAGGTAAGTGACCCTCAAATGTGGAAGATATTGCCCCTTTTACAGGCTAAAATGTGTGCTTTCATCTTCCAAATCCTATTGCATCTTTCTTCCTGAGTAGCTGGTTTCACAATAATGAGAAACACTTAGATCATCTTAAATCTCCCGTTAAGGGAAAGTTATCAAAGAAGCCTTCTGTTTCTTCTGTGCTCTTTAGTTTTAAATCTCTTTGTTACCTAAAGCATTTGAGATTTACACTCTGTGTATGTATCTTAGTTTATAACAAAGCATTTTCATCTAGTTTTCAGTTTTGCAACAAATGTTCAGTACCTTTGTGCACTGGTTAATAAGCATTAGTCACCATTAGTTGTTTAGAAGGAAAAGTGTTATTATAGTGCTAGTGATTACATTTTTTTAGCAAGAGAATTTCCAAGATGACTGTTGTTCTTCAAGGGCTTTTGAACAAAATTATTTTAAAGGTTCTTAATTAACCATGGTTTCTCAAATTTAAATCACTCTTGACAACTGAAATTCCTATGGTTCAGTGCAAAGCTGACTGCAGAGCTGAAAAGGAAGGTTCATCATTCGTAAGTTCAGTACGTGTGAAAGGCTAGGTGATTGGAAGGAAACTATGTGGGACTAAAAACACTTTTCAAATTATAAAAATAGATTTTGTTTACTAGAGTAACCAACAAGATCAACACTGCTAATTTTATAATAATGGATTATATTGTCACTACAGAGAGGTGTCTGTGTTTACTATCTGTTTATTTATTTTGCCTATAGAAATTTTTAGTTAGGTTTTAGATTAATTTTCAGGGCAACTGTGAGACTAGCAACATGATGCTGTATTGACATTTGAAAAGTATGAAATATCTCTATTATTTTTAAGTTTGTTTATTAAAAAGGGAAATTTTCCATGGACCTGAAGGGGAGCCCCCTCCCCCCCAAATATCCCTGCATACTTAGTTCACCAAAAATCATTTAAAAGTGAACTTTCAAAGCTTTGTGATTTTGCGTATCTTTTTTTTAAGCTCTGAATGTTAACTCTTAGTCTCTTAGTGTTGTGAAAGATCTTACTAGTCCTAGTGAAACTATCTGCATGTTAATATTTTGATAAGTTGGTGCCTCTTTAAAGGTGCTAAAGTGTGAGCTGGTCTGAGAATTCTCTTCCTGGCATTTTGTGTTTTACTGTGTCTCACTACTATGTGGTTTAGGTGCGTAACGCATAGCACATATTAACAGGTAGGTAGTGAATGCAGGGATAGACCCCAGAGGCCTGTTCCTCTGGCTGTTTTTAATAGTAAATCATGTGACACTGACTTGAATAATTCAGCTTTCATCTGGTGGCAAAATGTATTAGTTCATTATTTGTTGATCAAGTTTATTTTTCTGTGGTGTTCATTATTACAGTGGTTTTAGGGCTGGCAATTCCCACAGAGAAAGCTGCAGCCACCAGGTTTATCAGAGTCCTGCTGTAGAGAAGCACCTGCAATTTTTGATTCATCTGGAGACTAGAGACCAGAGTGTGGACTAGCCTGGGTTAGTCTATTGCAGAGCTCTGCTAGAATACAGATATTGGAGATGCATGGATCAAGATCTAGCTCCAGAACAGATCTGCCTAGCAGACATACAGGTGCTGAGGCAGGGAATTATGCTGGATGAGATCAGTTCTTGCAGCACACTATAATCCTCCATTAGGTTTGGCAATAGAATGCGAGATCAGATGTTTCATTAAAAAATTCCACATATGATGAAGCAACTTCTTTTATTTTCTCTGGAAAATCTCTGTCAGACTTTGCTTAATAACATATCTGCAGATCCCACATATCAAGATATCACTAGGGTATTGGAATTTGTGGGTGGCTTCAGCACAGACTTTCTGCATGGTGTGAAAGCACTGGCAGATGATCAGAGCCCATGTGTCCTGTCATCAGGATATCTTCTTTTTTATACTTTGAATTGACTACAAGTTCATTGCATGGCTTAGGAATCCAGAAAAATTGCTAGAAGCATAAATTGTCTCAGGTGCCAGTCCTTTATTATCTTGGGCTGTAATCTTTTACAAGAAATGTCTTGAACAATTAATGAAATTGATACTAAATATTGCAGTTGAACAGTAGAGATTCCATGTTAAATATTTTCAAGTCTTTCAATTCCTTCAAAATTATTTAAATTCTGAAAGAGGTTTTGGTATCTTTTTTTCCCAGTAATTTTCATCTATTTTCCTGGTGGAAATGAGGCTTAGGCAGTCACTTTTATCTATATCTGTTTGTGTGCTCCATGTCTCACAATAACATCTGAAACGGTTTGCTGATTCAACAGGACTTCACAGTTCTTTTTGAGAGATTGCCTAAGGCTTTATGAAATTTGGAGCCAGATAATGGGAAAAGAGAGGCTAAGATAAAGACTGCAGCGTGAGTCTATGTATCATGAGACAAAAAAAAAAAAACAGTGGGAGAGATGCCACTGGAAAAGTTCTGTTTATGGTTTTTGATCAACTCTGAATCCAAAAGAAATGACACTTCATTAATACCAGTGCTCATAGAAGTGTTGCTTTTCAAAGAAAATTAAGTCTACATATAAGTTCGTGTTTTCCTCTGGAGAGTTCATCTTTGGTATTAAACTTCCTTGAACTTTGGTCTGTATTACAGAGGAAATTTTCATGTCAGCTGCATGTATGCTGAATTTTAAAATAGACAAGTATAGGAGGAATATAGCATTTAAAGTCAACTCTTTATTCAGCTTGCCTACTATGTGTTTACATCATGTTATTTCATGTTGCATTGTTTACATCACAGGAAAATGGGGAAAGAAAAATCTATCCATATATGGAGTGAACTAATCTAGTTTAGCTGCCTTTCAAGTCCTACTAAGATTTTAAAAGACAATATAGGTGGAATTTGATGGTTATTGATGATAAGGGGTCTTTTATAAACCCCTCTGGAGAAGGTTACGTATAAACCTATTAGGCTAGTTAATAAATACATTGCAAAATATAGGGGGCCACATAATCAATGCAAAGGAAGCATAGATATAACCTCAAATAATTTTTGGTGTCAAAAGATATACACAAAATATTTTTATGTATGAAAATACTTATTAGACAAAATAACTTGAAGCAGTGGAATAATTGGCACGTATTCAAATTGTGGTTAATTGAATTCTTCATCTGTGTCTTAGAGAGCAACATGGGGTACAGATTCTGCATAGAGGAAGCAATTTTCATTAACAGGATATAATTTAGAATGAGAAAACATATACACTCTGCCTGAAATACAGTTGATAATTAACATGGAATAAATACATAGACATATACTGAGTTACCATATTTCTACTTGTCACTCTTTAGAGTTTCAGCAACTCATTTGCATCCTAAGTAAGTATATTTATTCAGAGAGATGACACTACCTTCAAAAGTGGAAGACCTTTATGTCACAGCATTGAAAATGAGTCATCCTTGTTATTAAAATGGTAAAGTGAGATCAGAATGGTGATTTGATCTCATGCCTACTCACATCTAAGAAGTTTGCTTGTCTGTGAACTGACACTGTACCGTTAAAAAGCTGATAACCAGTTCTCAAATTAGTCATTATTTTTGAGGCTGATCAGTTTTTCCCAACTAGAACAGAGAAAACTAAAACCTCTTAAGAAAGAATAATATTTCTATTTTGTATTCTGATGATCTATAACATTTGTTATTTGGTCTTTCACATATGCTGTTAATATTGAGACGTGTTTTCATGCAGGAAGCAAGTTATTTGAAGGATAAAGTAAAAAAGAATATCTTGCAGGATGTATGAGAGACAGTATATGATATCAATGAAGGGAATGGGTGATTGAAAGCCAACAGCTCCACATGATCCAGTCTCTGTCAACGGCTTGCTGCATCACTTTAAGCAAGCTGAGTTACACCTAATCTTGAAAACAGTTAATGCTATTTTGGATAAGAAATTCTGTAAATCAGGATCTCAAAATGTGCTTCTGTTGGTACAAGACCTAATCTTGACCTTAGCTCAGGAAAGGTATAAATGGATTTTTAAATCCAGCTCTTGTGGGACAGTGTTGATATGCACGCAACTTATGGCTTCGGTAAAACTGAAAAGTATTCCTTAAATACTCCCTTGAATCAAGGCTCAAAATTCCAAATCTGTCGTGAGGATTACTCAACATTTCAGCTGAACCCTGAAGCAGAAAGGTAGCAATAACATAGTGCTACTGAACGTACGCTATGTGCTGGTTCTTAGCCTTCACGGTGAGCTCTGCCTGAGCTGGAACGTGACTACAGGATTGGTTCCTTAGGGCGGGCAGCTCCTGGCTGAATTCTTTGTAGGACTGAAAGGTTTTTTTGGTTGGTTGGTTTTTACAAATTTTTATCTTCCTCTTTGTACCAATTTGGCCACTGAACAAATCTGCTGCATAGATCTCTATATGACAGACTTTTATGCATAAGTATAGACGTGTGAGGAAAAGAGGTTTTACTTTTCTTGTCTGGATTTCAGTTAGCAGCCATATGTAAGAAAAGACCCCTGAGAAATCACAAAGGTAGGAATAGACAAGAATGCTTTTTAATTTTATTGGGTTTGCTATATTTCTGCCATACTAATTTTATAAACCACAGTGATATTTAATATTACTGAATTGTAGGGCTATACTTAATATATCTTTCTCTTTTTAATAACAGGTGATAACAATATTGGCAAACATGTCTGTCTTGGACCAGTGTGCTTCAGAAATCATTCAAGGAAATGGTATGTATTTTAGCTGAATTATATTCTATATTTGTTTGTGGAGAATGTGGGTAGATGGAAAAGGAGTGGTTAGAAGGTAAAGGAGAAAGACTTCACTAATAATACTTCATTTTGCATCCTGTCTGCTGGATATGGCACATTGCTACAGGGTGCAAAATAAGTCCTTGAGATGGTTCTATGTAACTGATATAAATTACCACTGCTTTAGAAAACTTTGCATGTATTGACCATATTGCTGATGTTCTCTGTGTGTGTGACTTATTCATAGATACAAAGCAAGGTAGTACAACATGTTTCAAGAACTTTTATTCTGGTAATTACATTGTATAAGGTGGCAATTCTTACTCATTGAAAGACATCATCTGATACTGAGCCATGCATACCTGCATTTTGTGTCACTTTTTTACAGGTATTCAGAAGAATTATAAATTTTGAAGCATTATGTTTTTATTACTATACAGCAGTTGCCAGGTTTTTTTCACGTTTCTTTAAATATTGTATTATGAGAAATTCGTTATGTTGAAAAAACCCTAGGTGTTATAGGCCCACCAGAAGTGTGAGAAGTTAGGTTAATAATTCTGTGGATAAGGATACAGGAAGACGTAACTGCCTTGTTAATACACCTACCAGCAAATTCATGGCCAAGCAATACATTAAGACAGTTTTTTGTTTGTTTGTTTTTGTGTTGGTTTTTTTTTGGGGGGGAGATATTAAATTAGAGTGAAGCTTCACAAATATTGCTTTTTCTGTCCTAGAAATATTCCTTCCACGCTTTTTTAATTAAGGTTTAGATAAGAATGGTTTGAGTTTGGATCCATTTGAATCTCAGACATGGCTGATTGGAGGTGGGAGAAGGAGTTTCAGAAATCATCTACATAGAAGCGGGTCTTGAAATAGAATTGGCCAATTCCTATGTAAGATTGGATTTAGATGTTTCTTGCATTTCAGTGGAAAATTTGAGGCGCAACTAATTTGCTTGATGTGATCCATGTGTGCACAGAGGTAGTGTGCATTTGACGTCTTGCTAAGGTGGATAGGTATTGCAATTTCAGACCAAATGACATTGTGGAGGTTGAATGGATCTGGATACTGAAGCAATTTAATCACAGATATATGCAATTTTACAAATTACCTGACTTCCCTGTCCTGTGCAGATGACAGTGCAGTGAGGGGGAGGAGCAAGGCAGGTTAGCATGGTGGTTTCTTATATGACCTCCTTGTTGCATAGGAGGGATGTGGCCGTCCTAGAGAGAGGTTGGTCAGGTCCACGTAGTGGTTCCTGCCATGCTCCTGGTCCAAGCTCCCTGTGTTCCTGGAGGCTGGAGAGGTGGTCCTGGACCTCTTGGTGCACGCACATGGGGCTTCCCTATCCAGAATCTTTTCTAGAAACTCTTGGTAAGACCCTGACATTTCCCAGGACTCTAGGTGTCTGTAATTACAGGATTGAGTAGAGAATACCCTGTCGGTGATTTGTCTATTTGACTTGTGCTGTTGTTTTCTGATTTGCTGTTGTTAGCACTCACAATCCAGATATGCCCTGGGAGCTTTTGCACTCCTTTAAGATTAGCAGATTGTTTATGTAGTTTGGCTATCTATTTCCTTGAGCACACCAAAACCTGCCTTATTGTTTGGGACAGGTGTTTGATGATATTTCATCTACTTCTACTACAGCAGAAACTTGACTGAAGTTCATGAAATTATACTAACAGCTATGCCAACTAGGAATAACTCATACCAGATACTACAGTAGGTGAAGAGGTACATGTGGATTGTCAAGCACAATGTGATGAAGTAAAGTTTGTGTATACACTTTGTAATGGAAGTTCACATAGAACCATTTGCCCCCAGGCTTTTGAGAAGGGTTGACACTCATCTTCTGTACAAAAGCTTTTTGTGTCTGCCTAATGTTGTAATAAGCGGATGCTGGTCAGAAGCCAAATCCACAAACTGAGAAGGGTCTTTCAATCCTGGAGAGTTTAGATATGTTTTCTTCTCAATTTTGACTTTTTTGTATGTTGATTGATTATTATCTAGCTGCATGATTCTGATGCTAATTGTCTTAATTATTTATGTAAATGTTCTAACAGTTAAAATCCTCTGATGCTACCTGAAGTAATCTGAATACCTAATAGCGTATGGAGTCTAATGGCACATAATTGTCCTTACATTTAAAATAATTTAGAAAATAGAAATCAGTGCAGCCTGATCTGTTTTTGTGCTGCTACAATAAGAGTATCAACTCGTACAGTCAACAATAAGTTATTGAAACCATTTTGACATGGATGACATTGTCTCCTCTGAAGAGAAGAGTTAGTCACACAGTAAACTTCAAGAAGCAGAATTTAATCATTTCCCTCATTAAAAGATTCCCCATTCTAAAATACCCTTAAACAGTTTGATATGGGAACTTTTAAAGGCTTGCTTAAAAATACATAAACTGGGAAAAAAAAAAGTTTTACTCTCCTTTATTTCAAAGGAAAAAACTTCATGTAGAGACTTGAAATATGTCACTACTGTTTTTTAGGTTAGTAATTACCTTCAGGTTAGTTTATAAGCAAACAAAGAATTGCATTTAGTTTGACTGAAATAAATTTGTGAAATCTAAAATACCAACTTGTAGAGGAGAAGAGTTAGCGCATTTTCTAGTTCTAGGTGTCGCTTCCTAGTGAAGACGAACTTATGCACAGATTAGATGTGGCTGAATGCTGCTGGCCAAACTGTAGTCCGCATTTATGCATTCTTCATGCCCTATTTGGGCAGTGATTGGTCTGTATTTAGCTAGCTTGCTTTTTCCCTTTACTTTTTTGGACTGAGTTTTTTGTTGGAGAGAGGATAACAATGGCTCTTACATCCTTCTAGGTGTTCAACTTTTAATGGAAATGCTCTTTGAAAGATCATCTTCAGGAAATTCAGCAGAAGTTGCTGCTTGTGAGCGAGTCCAACAGAAATCTGCAGTTACGCTGGCACGACTCAGCCGAGATCCTGAAGTGGCAGATGCAGCTGTAAAACTCAGCTGTAAGGATATATCCCTAGCTTAATGGCAGACTGAAAAAAAGGGAGGAACTGCCAGTCATGGAGAAGCTCTTTTCAATTTTTAGCCTTACTTGATACACTTTATGGAATAGGTTCCCTATGCAGTCTGTCCAGAGAGTGATTGAGGAGGTTGTGCTAAATGAACCTCTGGCTTATTTCCCAGAGGAACCTGAGGTACAGCATCCACTCAACACACATCTGTGGCAGACTGTGCCGACACAGTGCTGCCTCCTCCATTCCTTTATTTAGACCCCTGTGCAGGATCTGTCAGTGGATAGAAAACTTGGACCCCTCCAGGTTCAGATGTGATGACTCTAACGAGAAGCAACATGTTCTTTTGGCTGGAGTTTTTTAAGGGCGTGTGGGTGGATTGATAGGGAGGAAATGGAGGTCACAATTTCCACTCTGAAACAGCAGTAGCGGGTAAAAACAATGCTTTTGTTTGTTTATGCTTTACAACTATTAATTATGATTGCTCTGATCTGCATGACTCCATAGACAGTGCCTTAAGTATTTGCATATCATTGCATTAGAGATCATATCTACTAAGAAAGATAAACATGAAACATCTGAAAAAAGACCTCATCTCAAAATAAGGGTTTTTTTTTTTCTAAATTATTTCTCCTGATACTTTTTTGTGCGCTCAGGTATTCCTCGCCTAATTAAACTCTGCAGATCACCAACTGAAAGAAATAACAGTGATTCTGTTTTAGTGGCATGTCTGGTAGGTACATTTTAATCTTTCTTTCATGCTTATCCTGAAAAATACAGAAAAAACAGCCCTTTAGATTTCTAAATGCATAAGTATTGCAGGAATGTTTTAAATTCATGCCAGGGTCTCCTGCTTTCCCTCTTAAGCATAATCCTGTACAGTGTCAATTATTTATTCTCTGATTGAAGATTTAAGCACATAAGGAAAAATGGTTTCATCTTCACATTACTGAGCATTAAAAAAATTCACTGGAACACTTCAGAATTTAAGGTTTCAGTAATTATTAAATTCCATTCTCTGATGATGCTATGTTTGCTGAAATGAGCCTTGAATCACAGGGGTAGCAGCCCTTTATCTGCACACACACATATGTATGGAAACATTTATGTAAAGTGGCCAGAGAGAGGCAAGCAGATTTCTTGCTTTCACTATAATCCATTTTTTTTCTATTTGAGTTTCCAAGACAATATAGTGTCCAGCCAAGCAGTGGCCAACAGAAGGTTAAAATTTTCTTTGCTTAGGAGAAAGATCCCAGCTGCTGGCCCTGCACTGCATGGACTGTATGCCCCAGCCAACTGTCGGAGTAATTTCACCTAGCATTCTGTGAGAGGAAAGTGCTCTGGGGACATGGGTGATCTAGGCTTAGGAGACAGGTTTTGATGAATGAAGACTGAAGAATATTGTTTGACAGTGCTTTTTAGTATTAACTTTATTTTACATGTAAAAGTAAAACTTGGTTATTGCAGCTTTGATTAACAGCTAGCTTTGTACCAGCACATGAGAAGTTTTGTTCATTTAAGCAGAACTCATTCAGGATGAAGAGAGTATGAATGTGAGTGTAAGAAATGCTGTGGTTATTCTTCATACATTCCGAGAAGGCCTGTTAATCTTGTAGGGCTAGAGCAGAGGCCACAGAATGATGGCAGCAAACCAGACTGTGATTTTTCTGTCTCATTGAAGTTGTTGCTGCACATTCCTTGAATTCATGCCTATCGTTTGAGATGTTACCTGCCTGTCTCTCAGCAATTATTCTTCTCCTGATATTTTAGTAACTGCCTGATGACACTTTCTGATAAACGTGTGGCAAAAATATTGTCCTGGAGACATAAGCTGTTTCAGGCTTTGATAGGTGTTGTCACTACAGTATGAAGGCTTGTACTGTTCGGTATTTTTAGCTTGGTTTTTTACTTTTTGTATATTTTGAAGCAGGTGATTAACTCTTGTGTTAGTGCTGCATTGACAAACAGCACAGATAACCTGATCACAACTATCAGACCTTACTAATAGAAGACAATTTTTGTTGTTGAGGAAAGCCAGCTTGCTTTCCAGTGGCATTTGTCATGTCAGGTTACTAGAAGGTATGTAATTGTCGTATATTTTTCTCCAGTGAGAAAAACAAGTAACTTCTTAGAAGGGAAGAGTTTATGAAGATAATAGTAACATCAATGCAATTTGTATTGTGCAGCCTCATAATCAGAACAACTGGCAGTTTTATTTGTTCCCAAATGGTTTGAAATGTATGGCTTCTTTCCACTACACTAGTATCTAGAAGATTTCTGTTATGGGCATTGCATAAAAATTCAGTGGCAGATGTTTTCTGGATCAGATGGCTTATAGTTCTCATAAGACAAAAGCTGAGAGGAGAGTTGAGATACAAAGAGGCAGTGTGAGACGTGCAGCAGATCAAAGACAGATTTACAATCAAAGTGCTCTGACTCTCACCTCTGTGTTCTTTAACACCACACTGTCCCTGCTACTCAGGTCTAAGAGTAATGTGCCCAAAAAGAATTGTCATTTAATAGCTGCATTTGAGGAGATATTCATCTGACAGATGAAGATAGTAACGAGAGATTAGCCAGGTAGAAGAGTCCATAGACCTGCACAGTTCAGTTTTGAGTCTTGGCTATTATTTAGAGATAGTTATAATGGATTTCTGCAATGAAGACGTTGTCAGACCTTAACAGTATTACAATTGTGTTGTTTTGTTTTTCTAGGCAGCCTTACGGAGACTAGCAGTTATGAGTCCTGATGGACTTGAAGATTCAGATTTTCAGCAACTAGTAAAGCCCAGACTTGTGGATTCCTTTCTGCTATGCACAAATATGGAAGAGAGCTTTGTATAAATGTGAGCCAAAAACTTTTGAAAAATAATCAAGATGATAGGTATACAATAAGATAATACATATACAGTTTTATTTAGTTTTAGTCCTATTGTTATTTATGACTTATTTATTTTAAAACTATGAATAGGTGGTTTGAATAGGAGCAAAGAAACAGAATGAGCAAACTTGTTTCAGTGGTTTGCAAAGGTAATTTTTTATTTTATTTTCCTGCCAAGACATGTCAACAGACCTTATCACTGCAATCTAACAAAATGTTGTTGTGTCGTTTAATATAGTTGAATCAAGGTAACGAAGCCAAGAATTTGGTGCTGTAATGTTAAATGCTGCTAGTAATGTTTTATTACTGATATTTTTCTACAGTTAGAACATTTTGCAGTTTTTTTAAAGACATGCTTTAGTTTCATGCGTTTGCTGCATTAGAAGAAAAATAATCCTTAAAGATGCAAGTATATACTTTGAAATGAAAGGGATGTTACAGTCTGAGTCCAGTTCTTAACTGTTGTTACTTTTTAATAGAATTATGAAAATACGTAACTGTGATTAGCTGAGAAAATTTTTCAGAAAATTTTCAAATACTGGATTGGAATGATGTTAGAGGACATTCTTACACTGTATAAGATGTGCTCCATTAGAGAATACACACTTGCAGACAACTTTTTAATTTATATTTACTGAAATTTCCTAAAGAAATTTGAAGAATTCTAGAAAAATCTTTGTGAAATCAAACACACGTTATCAATGTGAAGGTATCCACATAAGATTTAAAATCATTACACACTGATACTTTTCCCTCCTTTCCAAGCCTTACAAGAACTGGAAGTGAGCATGTCCAGACATGTTTTTAATATTTAAGCTACTACTTTTATGAAAAGTTGTGCATGCATACACTAAATAATCAGAACAGACAAATTAATTGTAACTTCAATTTCCATTTTTCTTTTTTTCTAACTAGTCCTGTATTTCTAATCTGTGAAGTGGGACTTTCAGGAGCTCTTGGAGTTGACAAAAGGAGATTTTACCAATGGATAACAACAGTGATTTAAAAATAGCTTTGGTTTTTTTTTTCATTAACATTTCTCTTAAAATTTGCCTTTTTCTTTTCAAACAAGAAACCATATAAATCTAAAATTACTCAACCAGCAATATCTTGAGTGTTTTTCTCCTCAACTTCTCACAAAGTACTCTGTAGATTATGAAAGTATAAGCATTTTTTTTCTTGATGGCTTGCAACTATTGCTCTGGATCATTTTATAATCAGCAACTTTAGGGTACTAGGACATCTGCCAAAAAAGTAAGTACATTTCTTCTTAACTGTACTTACTTTGTAGATATGTTAAGCAGCTTAATTCACTAATGTTTATTTAGTATTATGTGGTGTTTAGATGAAAGGGACCAGGAAATTGCTAAGCTGTTATTGCCTTCCGCATTTTCTGTGTCTGAGAAATCTGTCCTGCTTCAAGCAGTCATAAATGGTGGCTACTTTTTTCTTCCCTTGAGTATATGGGTTAAGAAGTCTCTGCCTCAACATTTCTTCCTTGTGATATTTCCATTTAACTATGAGCTCTATCTTGACTGAAGTTTTAAAACATTAGAAAACATACAATGACCTCTGTCATAAGCCACTACTCAAAGATAAGTGTTGAATCAGATGTTTCACAGATGTTATTTTCTAGTAAGAGCAGAGATGAATTCTGCTTTGTTTGCTTACTTTGAGACAACTCCTTAAACTTCCAAGATTGGTAAGATGTATGGTACCATACAGCTTTAAAAATATTACACAAATGATGGACTTTAACACTTTCCTCCCAAAGCAGAAATACATGTTTGAACCATGGATGCTTTAAATAGTAAAATCAACATTCTTGGTATAAACAATGAACTCGTAAATGTCATAAAAAAAAGAACTCAGTAAGGTCCCGTTGCTATCATGTTGATAGTGTGATAGTCCTTAATAGAATACAACACATCAAATTCTGTTGTGAATGTGCTGTAGCAAGCCTCATTCTGTTAGCTGCAACTAACAGAGATATTAGTTTGTAGATGGGCTAGGGTTTATCCTATAATAGGTAAAGTTAAAATGTCATTTAAAAAAAAATCCACACATGTAAAATGAATTGAAGTAGCTATTAAGAAAATGCCATTATGATCCATAATGTTTTAAAGCCATTTCTAGCAGGTGAATCAAATATTCAGTGAGCAGGCCAGTAGCAACGAATAAGTCTAATTTGCTCTCAGATACAGTAATGTGAATCCACATCAATTGATTTTACTACAGATATTCTCAATCTGTAAATATGTGGCCATAATTCTAGACCCATATTGCCCATTTATATGTGTTCATATTATGAATGTGGCTGTTTACATTACAGAAACAAAATACATTTAGGTGGATCTCATATTTGTAGTAGAAAAATATATCTTGAAGAGCCAGTTCAGACCTCTTATCACCTAAGTGTCATCGAAACCGTTCTTGCTAGGTCTGAATTTTTCACCTGAAGTTGTGCAGTTTATTTTTGTATATGCTAAAGTTTATGAGAAAATAAACATACTTCTTCCTTTCCTCTTAATTAACTTGGAAATAAAAAGGTCATTAAAAATACTGAAATATTATTTTCTCATTACTTCTGAATGAATTCTGGATTACAAATGTTTGCTTTGAAAGTGACACTTCAGTTTTTAAACAAACAAAAAAAAAAGGAACAGCTTAAGCCAGAATAAACATGTTTAATTTCTATGTAGTATGAAACAAAATATTTCATATCAAAAGATTTTCACTAAAACATGTATTTTGGTAGATCAATCTTTGGACTCCCTGTGTATATAACATACACAATTAGAGTGAGGTAGAGAGTATGTGTAAATACACTTACATATCAATTCATATATGTGGAGTCACTGACCTATAGAGACTGCATGTAGGTTAGATATTAGTTTAATCATTCTGGAAACTGAATGTTATGCTTGTCAGAAATGTTGCCGTTTTAAATTTTTTAGATTTTGTATGAGATTAGAAATGTTAGACAAACATGCAGTGAACTGCATGATTCTTTGTAACTTTGATTTACATTCCAGCGACTTTGGATGTGTTCAAATTTCAGCTTTAGTTTGAACTGTTTACAGATATTTGGGGCCTAGATATTTCACTCATAGAATAAATTTTTTTTCTCAGTTTATTGTGTGTTTGTTACATGAATCATTTATGTGGAATGTTACTTGTCTGACCTGTTCTGTTTAAAATAATATTTGTATCTTCAAGGGATAAGATAATGTCTTGGTAAATTGGATTTCTTACCTATTTTTTAGGGTTGCCTGTTAGTATCCAAAAGATGGGACTTGGTCTGTAGGGTGTCACATTGCTTCAGAACAAGACTGATTCTGGTATCTCATATGGCTTGTTCCAAATATGTATGTTGACCATCTCCGTTTAAATTACAGCAATGAACAGTCAAAATAACATTGGCTTTTGTATTTTGAGAAATCTGCTTTGATTTTCAGTTTAAATTTATATTAAATTTAATGTATTTAAAGTAACACTCTAGACACTGTAAATTATTCACTAGTGTTCTCATTTTTAAGGGGAGAGAGGGAAGATGGCGTTGAGCATTGAAAGATAGGTCTAGAGTGAATTTGTTCATTTGAGTTGGAAGTGCTTAGCTGGTGGGGAGGTGGATGAATAGTTGCAGCCCTGGACAGGCTAAAGAACCAGGAACAAGGAAAACACAGGGTCATCTATTTTAGATACTTATATGCTTTGCAGAAATCCTTATCTCTGCTTTTTAGTTTGCTCTTAGGTCTGAGTTTCTCTTTCTCTAGCTGTGACAAATTTCAGCCTCTTGGGAGTGTTACTTGTGTAATTGCTAGTTATCTGAATAAAAGAGAGTTAAATTCCAAGGTCTGGTCCTGCTAATTATATTATAAGGTTTTTGCTGAGAAACTAAGTAACAAAAATAACTTGCTAAATAAATGTACTCTAGATCACCTAGAACAAAAATAAATGTTTATTGTTCCCACAACAGGGGAAGAACCAACATATTCTCCAGAAAACTTGAGAGAAAACATGTATAATAGTCTGCTTCCAGGTATTGGTATTGTTACAAGCAGACTTGCTAACTCAGAGTTTATGAATTGATCAGCCCCTGCCAAGTAATCACTGAATTAAAGTAATAAAGGAAAACCACTAGATCTACAGACAAAACACTGGGTAATCAAAAATTTTTCTCTTTCCTTTTCAACAGCTGATCAGTGACTCTTTGTTTTAATAATTTAAGTGTGCCCAGAACCCAATGGAAACCAGTGCAAAAAAAAAAAAACCAAAGTGTAGAAGGTAATAATGCTAATTTGCTTTAGAGAGAAATTAAAAGGGAGCAAAAGGCTTAAATGGTGTGAAGGAGGTGTGTCTAATGTGGTACCTTTTCTACCACTGTTGTGATCACCTGTGTCACAAATGTCTAACTGGAAGGTACACTGCTCGTACCCTTTCCTTCAAGCTTTCTGGATATTACTACTATCTTTTAACTAGCTTTTGTCCATGTCCTCCACAACCTGTAGAATGTGACCTAATAATGCACACATCTTCAAAGTAACTTACTGGTTTTGGTGTATATAAAAATTTAGTCTGATTTTTTTTTAATACCGCATAATGTAAAAACCTTTTTGAGTATTCTGGAAGGATATACCTAACAAGATATGTCTGTTATGTATGCTCATCAGGTAAGGCAAAGTTTATGATAAATTGAGAAGATATATCTGAAAAGATCCAGAAACAGCCATGTGTGTTTTCATTTGCATCAAAAGAATAATTATGGAATGGGCCCAAATCATCCAGGGAAGCCTTCTTTGAAGCTATGGTAAGTCAGTGCCTGCACTGCAGTAACGAAGAGCCAGAGCGAACCCCCAGGTTTCAAGATTCTTGCTAGAATTAGAACTGTAGAGATCTAGCACATGAAATAAAATAAACATAAACAAAATCTCACAATATGAAGCTAAGGATAAATGACTTGTAAAATTTTGTGATAAAAATGAACATTTAAGGAGTATGCTTTGTACGTTAAGCAACACGCTTGTTTACACATGCTTTCTTCCACTTTCAAAGCAAGATACAATGCCTTTGACATGGCTTTTTACTTTTGTACTGCCTAATTATAAAAAGGCCACACTTTTTTTCAGCACAGCAATTATTACAAATTAGTGATTTCAAAAGTTTAGGCCGTCTTTAGGGATGGATAAACAGGGAAGTGACTAAATACCGTGAAGCACAGCCAATCATTTACATGTGTGTCTCATCCTTAAAAGGACACAAACTTTGTGGAATGAGATAGACTAGTTATTGGTTTAGAATATCCGGAGTGGAAGAAATCTATCATGTGTTGTACTCTAGGGGGGAATTCTCATCTGGTTTGAAGTTCAATTCTGTAAGTATAGTCCAGACCAGTTATTTAGGTACTTTCTGTAGACCACAGAAAAAAGTGGGCAATTCTTTCTCTTTGAGGATGACTGCCCAAGACAGAGAGTATACATAATACCATGGAGCTACCTTTTTTTCCAGTGGCTATGGAAAAAAGTGCTGATGATTTGTTTGGAGGAGATGTCTAAACACCCTGACATCTAACTATTAGTTCAGATCATGTGAGATGAATTCCAGACTCAGTCTGGAGACAAAAGGAAGGCACTTTTTCAGCTGGGGTTTCACGTGCTGCTTATGTATCAAATAAAACTCCCATCAAAACAGAAATTTTTGCAACATCACGCTCTCCCTTTGAAATTACTGAGACATTATTTTCTTGTTTGATATGCACTAGATAATGACTCCTGTTTGCCAGTGTTGTAGAACAAGAAATAGTTGGGCCAACTCATCAAGCTCAGAATATTATACCAGATTATCTGTTTCTTATGAGAGAAAAATCTCTTGCATTTAAAGAGAGAGAGAAAGAAAACGGGTCACAGGACCTGTTTGGTCACCAAAGTGAGCTATCCTGGACAGTATGTGAAATACCACTGAGCTAACAAATAGCATTGCACATGTCAGGAAAGCTACTGCTCACCAGAAAACAAACAAACAAAAACCCCCTCAAACCCAGCATGCCTTCTTTCCCAAATAATAATAAGCTAAGCTCTACGGAAAAAAAATTCCTTTTACATTTCCGATTTTGTTTTAGAATGGTCTTGTACTGTTATTATCTTGTCTTTACCTGTCAAGTTGTCTTCTTTGACTTCACTTGTATTAATTACCGTTACATTAATAGATTTTTTTTTTCCTTGAACTCAAAATATTTAGCTTTAAATGTGGTATTAGATAAATAAGAGACGAAAAAATGAAAATGGATGCTGAACAGATACAAAGCCAAAACTTGAAAAACTTGAAGAGGTTTCTCTTTGGAAATGCATTCCTGCACAAAAACATATTAAAACAAGGGTTTGCTTAAACAGCTTCTTAATGAAGAATAACTGAAAAATTGTGTGAAGATGTTCCTCTCTGAAGTCATGAAAAACTGTTATGGTTATAGACAAATCTGATATTTCCAGCTCTTAAGGACTCATGAGAACTTCAGAAATGGTGTGTTTTGGAGTTTTTCACTTAGCTATTTGAGACGATGAGGTGAGGCTTTTATAAATTAACACCACAAGATAAATATAGGTGCATCTTAAAACCAATATCCATTAATGTGCCATTTCACAGACACCATCACTTTACAGTAGGCCAGACATACAGAAGCTCTTGGATATACTTTTGCTGGACTACAACAAATTTCTTTACCCTTTTTTTTCCCCATGATAAGGGGAAAGAATAGAGGCAACAGCATTTCAATAGCTATGGAGGACTTTGTCAACATTTGTATTCCAAATTTTTGCATTTTGCCAGAAGCTATCAAGCTTGGACCACAAGATAACAGTAAGAAAGGACCCTTCGTTACAAGGCAGAGTCTGGGACCTAGCAGCATCATGGGTAACACACTGATTAATGAGGACTATTTCCAGGTGGTTGAGGCCATCCTATTGGAAGCCATGCTGGCATGTTATAAGCATAAATGGAAATTGCTTACTATTGCTAAATCCTTGCATGGAATTCTCTGCTGCTGTGCTTACTGTGGCTTAAGTACTGAGCTAGCAAACCTAAGCAACCCTTTCTTGAATCAAGAATATACTTTCCGTCAATGCTGCAGATGATGTAATATGTGTGGTGGTTCATAACTGTGTTCCTTTCTAATTTTCTCTATGCCTTGCCACCTGATGTCAACCGATTAATGCTTGCCTTTAGAGTGAATCACAGCTGAAGGATTTGCATGGCCCAATATAAGGGAAAGCAACTGAAAGATCAAACCCAACATCTGTGAACCCCAAGACAGGACATGTTTTATAATGTGTTTGCTGCTGCTGTCTCATTGCTCTCTTACATCTGCATCGAGGCAATCTCTTGGTCTAGCACCTAGGCTAAAAGGTTGTCTGTTTTCTCATTTGCACAGTTATCACCATCTGACAAATGTTTCTCCTCAAATACTCAAGTCTTATTTATTTTTCTCTCTTGAAAGCATTTTACTTAGAATAGTAACCAAAATGCTGGGCAGTGCAATCAGATGGAATTTCTGGATTCTGCTGCAAAGATCAGACAAATGTGCATTAATTGTTTCTATTCTCATTTTTTGTCTCTTTCCTACGTAGACTAAAAACTACAGGGGTGGAGTGTTCCTTTCCATCTTTTTGTATGATACTAAGTTCTCTAAGATTCCTCGTTTTATTTGAGGCCACTTGAAGATAATATATTAAAAACAAATATTAATATAAAGACCAGCTCCTTTGGTGGTACCAACATGTTTTTTGTGTTTGTGACCCTATGATATCCCTTGTGTGGAAATGTCTTTGTAGCTTGTTTAGCAGTTAATAATCTGACATGGCTTTAACTGAGATGGTTGCCTTTTGTGTCCAAGCACATTTTCAGCTGCAGCATTCATTCAAAAAGAACAGCTGAATTAAAACATATTTTCCATTGATACATCTGTTGTTTGCAAGCTCATCTGAGTGCCCCTTTCATGATGCAATACTTTTGTTGCTTCTCATACTCAACTGAAGTTCTGCCTTCTTCATTTATCCATTCATCACCTTTATAATTTGTTCACTTTTCTCATTATGTGCATCAATAAGAAAATGTCCCAGATCTGAGATATTTTTCTTATGACACAGTTTTGTTTTTTATTCATGGTAAAGGATATGTTTAAGGACTTATTTGTTGCTAATCATGTACAAGATCTTTCTTTGTATGCTGAAAATTGCACCTATCAGTTTCAGGTCCAGCTTCCACATAAGTCCCACTAAAGTCTTCAGAGGAAAGCTCATGTGCCAGTACTGCAGTTGTAGCCTTGTAAATGAGAAATGTAAGATTCTCTCTGTAGTGTTCGTTACATGTCTAATGTCTTTCTAAATGGATTAGTTCTCTTTTACTTTATCACACTGCTACCTAGAGCAGATAAATTTATCTGGTTTTAGTTGAACAGAGTAAAAATTACTTTGAAGTTTTTTTTTCCCCTTTGTTAGTTTAGAACTTTAGCTCACCTTTTGTTCTTGCAATTGTCAGTGATTAATTGTGAATGATCTGTGAAGCATTATATGGACTGTATACTAATGATACATTAACTATGCATTGTCCTATTAACCATGAAACCAGAATGCATGTAATGGAATCATGGTGAGCAGAAGAAAGATATTAATGCACCATGAATTGATAAATAGTGGAGAGGAGAAGAGGAGAGTTACTTTGTCAGGCAGGCAAAATATTCCTGGTGAAAGAAGAACAAGTCTCTTTACTAGGATCTTGGGGGGAGGCAGAGAAGCAAGAGAAAATTTACGTAACTGAAATATTGGGTGTGGAATGAACTGCCAATCTAATTTTATTTGGAGAACGGCACCTATTAGTTAAATTTCCCTCCAACCTAGTTTTTTTAAAAAAAAAAGGGTGTGTGTGTAATGTTGTAGCTGTTTTAATTCTGATTTAAAGGTGGTTGTAAGTTGGCGGGGGGAGGGGCAATAATTGAAAAGGCTGCTGAAAATTAAATCATTAAAACATGGTTTTGGTACAGAGGTGTTATTGACATCAGGATCTCAGACTTCAAGTATCTTGAATTAGTTCTCAGATACTTTTGAGGTAGAACATCTTTCACTAAAGAAGTATGGATATATTTTTCTTAAAGTTTCTTTTTAAATAGGTTATATTTTTAATTAAAAATGTTTCTATTAAAATAAACACAAATGGACCCTCACTGCTATTTTAAAAAGCTAACTAGAAAAGAAAAACTATTTGGTTTAG
>VZTQ01008300.1:119828-159623 GCA_013400755.1 Pelecanoides urinatrix
AAAAGAGCCACGATACAAATCAGTTAAAAATTCTTTAACCACTACTTTGTTTTCTAGGGTCTTGCTGCATATGAATAAATATACCAGGTCATTCTCTGGTGAGTGTCAATAGACAAACTATATATTTTATTAAGATTCTGAGGCTACTTTTTCTAATATAAAACTATTTCCAGGTCTTAGCTGTAATCAGTAGAATAAAATATGGCTGCTGGTAAGTAAAAATTCTAGAAGTATGAAGTATTTCTTTTAACAAATCTCAGTTTAGCAGTTGTTGTAAGGCCTAGAGACTGCACTAGTGGAATAAACTTCTCAGTTGCAAATTGTCCTAAGGTCCTGAAACAGCTCTTCACTGTCCAGTGATTCTCAGCAGTTCTAGATACTCTGTTTGCCTTTGCATAAGATTTTACCAAAGAGGTTCTCATATTTAGTTTTCTCTCAGGACATTTCACAGAGGTTGTAGGTCCCTTTTTACCTTGAGTGCAGACATTCCAGTGTCAATGGACAAGAGAGAATCTACTTTCACCCAGGGGCTACTTTTTCAGTCACAGGCAAGTGAACAAACATCATATGGTTTTACTTGCAGCAGTTTTGTAGTCCTACGCTGCAAATTGAAGGTCTGTTTTATGTGGGAGACCAAGAGCCAGGAAATGTGTGAAGTACCAGCAAGAGTGAAGGTCTTGCTGAAAGCGCTTTCTCCTGTTGAAGATCCAGCCAAATCTTCATTTGGAGAATGCTCGATGGTCCCTAATGAGTTCAGGTGTTTATTGCCTTCATTCAGTATCCTGTGGACTTTTTTACTTTTTCAAAACACCTCTTGAGCAGTAACTTCTCTCTGTTTGCATCAGGACAGCTGAGAGCTCCAGCCCTGTGGATAATTCTGATTTTGTCTGCATACCTCTTTTTTTCTACTTTATTTGTAACTGTTGCCCACTGAAGAATCATCTTCCTTACTATTTCTTTGCTCATGACAGGCTTTTCTGAAATCTATAAAACTGCAATCAAACTCAACACATAACTAATATATTTCTTCTGTGTACAGACAGCATTATTTTAGTAATACTGAAGCATTTTCTGGAATACTTAATAATTAGGCAATTTCGTCAGGGACAGTTGCTCATATTATTCTCTTCCAGTCACACACTTTTAGTCAAGTCAATAAACTGCTTTTAACAGTTCAAATAAAAAGTATTTTTTCAATTTTACCTTATTTTTAAACAAGGAAGCAATTTTAAAAGCTTCACATAAAGGTTTGTTTTTTAAAAAGAGAAAGCAATCAGAAGAATCTTGTAAAAGGAGTCAATCCTCATGTAGCAGCCCAAGGTTTTACCATAGGCTGCATTTTTATTTTTTCTTGAGAAGGAGTACAATGTTGCTATTGTTCGGTTTCATGTTAGTTCTGGCTGCTATTCTACAAATCCCATTGACAATACAGTAATCTAGAGGCCCCTTAACAGCTGGGTGGGAAAGGAATTGAAACAATAATGTTTTAAATATTCTTAAAAAGTGCTTGTTAATTTTTTAACTCATTCAAGTGACCCAGTCACATGAATAAGGACATTTTAAAAAGCCTTAGCGATGCATTTGAATCTCACCTCACTTCCTAAAATATTTGAGTCAATTTTCCTCACGTGTAAAGTCTCTAGTCAGTTTGGCTGTTCTAATCTGGGTGAAATCTGAATAAGATTGTCATCTACAGACCTACAAATGAACCTTTCTGAAGTCTTTAAAACACTGTTGAACTCATCAGAAATATATGATCATTATGCACTGTTATGCATCCAAATTTTCTTCCAAGTCTTAGGGTATGAATGTAGCCAGAAGGCCAGCTTCTCTTGGGGCCACCTGGTCACATAAAAAAAAAAAATCACACAAAACATTTTCTTACCCTGGGAATTGTTGAGGATTAATTTTGTCTTTCAATATTCTTTAAAAAAATGTAAAATTTGTCTCTAAAGAAAAAGAATATAAAATTATTCAGAAAATGAAGTGTAGACTACAGAATTTTTCTGTAGCAGGATAAGTTTTTCTTAGGTTGGTTTTACATATGGTCATGTTCTGTAGATTTGAGTTCCTTTCAAAAGAGCAGAGTAAGTAATTTTTTGTTTTATTCCATGATGCAGATAAACATAAAGTGATGAAAAGTTATTAATTTATAGAGAACAATGAAAGATGCTACAGCTGTCAGATGGAAGTAGTCAAGGTCAGTACAAGCAAATATCCATTGATGTTGTGTCTCCTTAATCAAAGATCCAGATTTTAGCTGGCCTTGAGTTTAATTTAGTATTTATTTAAAAATATATGTTCCTATGGAGACTTAGTGTGCAAATGGGAAGGGGAAGTACCAGGAATCTCTGTCTGGATGTAGCTGGCCCGAAGGAGTCTGAGCTCTCTTCCATGATGTGGGAACTCTAGGCCTCATGGGCCTCTTGTTCCCAGTGGGAGTGGAGAAAAATGTAGCCATGAAAACCAGGTGAACTGAAGCATGAGGTCTCATTTTTCATGAGAAGGGTGGATAACAGCAAGAGAAAGATGAAAAGAATTGAACTCAATTGTTTAGGAAGGAGACACTGCTGGGGCTTGTTTAAACTTGGGAAACAAAAGCAAACGAATGTTGCAGGGACTGGATATGAACGCTAGAGCTGGAAAACCAATTGTAGTCACAATCAGGGCTATAGTTATAATCAAAGTATCATTGAAAACTGTCATATTTATGAAGTATCAAATGACAGGGGAAAAATTAATAGAACAGTAGATACTGTTTTGTATTAGCAACGACACCACTTCGCAATTGACAGTTAATCTGCGTGGGGTTTGGTTTACAATAGTGGCATGAGTTCTACAAACTCATTCATTGACACCGATTAGAAAAATGGATGTATTCTTTTTCTGTCAAAACATATAGATGTAACCCAAAGCAAAATGAGTTTCTCTGCTTTCTCAACTCATGAAATAGTGCAAACTGAGTTTTCAAAAGCTTCTTTTAGACGTACTTAAGGACTTGCTGTGGGAGAAGTGGTGACATCTACTGGAATTTTAAAACACTTCATCAGATGTTTCCAAGGCTGCTAGCAACACATATTTGGTTTAGGTCTAAAGTTGGATGAATAATGCAGAAACAGTTTCTACTTATGTTTGTGCAAATTAGGAAGCAAATCTTCAGCCATCTTGGGGTTGCTTTTGGTGTCATCTCCTGCACACACTGATAGAGTTATTAAACTTTAATTGTATAACTGTTCGCAGAAAATAAATGTTAAGCTCACACAGGAATACTATGAAAAGTGAATTTCTAATGTGCTTTCTGGAAGCCTGTGTACCACAAAGCTGATTCCATGAGTTATGTTCATTAGACTGGAGGATGGAAACAATATTAAGTGATTTATGGGACCAACTGCAATTGAACAGTGAGTTTGTGCTTGGAGTAGCAACCCCTTACTTTAAAAGAAATTAAAAAAAAATTCAATGAGAAAGGAATATGTGAAGCAAATTGCAACCCGCTCCCCACATTTCATGGAAAGAAGGAAGGAAACTCATACATCATTAAATGCATTCATTAAAAATTATTCCCTCAGATCCATTTAAACTATGTTCTAACTTTAATCTCTTGATTTCTTGGGGCTAGATTGTGACGTGTACAGCATGCCCAATAAGAGTGTGAAGGCTTTTCTTGCTTCCTGATGTAGGTTACTCGGACCTTGGGACTGGGCCTGCAGGAGCAGCAAGATCATAGGTCTGCTTCCTCTTCCCTCAGAGGGAGTCTGTAGAGGGGAGGGAAAGAGGGATGGGATTGCAGAAGATGAGACAATCCCTCTTGGCACAAAAAAACCCTCTGACTGGTGTGCTGGCATTGGCTGGGGTCAGGGTTTCCCAAAATTTTACTACTATGAACCAGTGATAAATAATTCTCTCTGGGACAAGGAAGATGTAGGCAATAAATTGACCTTTGAGATGTACCCTTGAGGTGTGTTTCCCAATGTTATCTGTGTGCTGTTGGAATTTACCTATCCCATGTCCTTCAGTCTAAGCCTGATGTTTAATCCTTAAAATGCAAAGAGCTTATGACTTTTACAAAGTTTATGACCTGATTGTATGATGCGATTGTGTCATACAATTAAAAATCGTAAGAAGTGAGGAGTAGGCGTTTTCTTGCTCACCTTAAACTAAAACCCAAATTACCAATGTCTGAAGTAGTTCCACAGGCTCTCAGCAACTCTCTCTTTTACCTGGCACTTTGCATTTTCAACCTTTGCATACAATGGGTTAAACTGTGTGGTTTCTAGTGGGTAATGTTAAATGATTGCTCAGTGTCTGATTCAAAATTACCTAGTGGAGTCAAACTCATCTTCCTAGTAGAAAAGTAAGGGAGAAATTCTTGACTCACGTTTGCAAGAAGTGAGCAAGTGGCTGCGTGGTATTTGGCTGCCTGCCAGGTTAAACCATGACAAAAAGCTAATCATTGGTAGACCCTGCAGCACTTTGATTTTTTTTTCTGTAATATTTAGAGTAACAGGCACAAGGAATTGAACCCAGGGGAAAATGCAGAATGATGCTCCTTGAAGTCCCACCACCATTTTTCATTCTTACTAAGAACGGTTTCAATTATTACATGTAGCTGGTTCACATTATTGTGTCTGGGTTTTTTTTACCCATTATATCCTTTTTGTTAAAAATTGTCTAATCTGTGAGAAACTTTCTGTATGGCTTTCCACCACACTGTCCTTAAGGATTTTCTATTGTTAAGGAGATTTATTATTATGTTATGACAAAAGGAAACCATCTGCTGTCATTCATCAAAATGCAAGTCTACCACCAGCCTTACCTCTAATTCTGAAAGCTGCAGATGTGTGGAGATGTTATGTTGATTTTTGCACCTGCGAGCATATGACCTGTTGTAATATCCTATTCCTGCAGCCTTCAGTTGAGTCCTGTAGATCAAAGTAGATCCCCAGTCACAACAGCTTTTCTAGTAATGGGAATTGTTTCACTTCAGCGGTGTGCTCTGGTTATGAGACTGCCTGGCTAAAGAGGTAAGTGTGATAGTCTAACTTACCTACTACAAAATGGGAACTGTTTGGCTGTCAGTTAGCATTACGGTGAGAAACTCTGACATGACAGTTTTCTGACTTTATTAGAAAGTTTTAATCTTCCAAACAAATTTTGTTCGTACATGTTGACTTTCCTGCATTGTGTCTCTGATTTGCTAGACTGACAAGTTTCTATCAATCCGTCAATCTTATTTAGCTGGCCTGCTGCTCACAAGTTTCTCTAGATTTATCATGACACAAATAACACATTTTTTTATTGAACAGATATTCCCTGAGTCTGTATGCATATCCATTTCTAACCACTTTTGTGGCTAAAATCTACTCTTACTGCAGACCATTGAATATCCTAGATCCGTACACAAAGTCTTTGTGTATTTTCAGTTAGTACTGAAATAATTACGCTTTGCTGAAGCAGGTCAGGATGCTCAGTCTCGTGGGGAAACATACTTGTACACAAGATATGCAAAAAGGTGCCTGTACAAAGGAGCTGGCATACCATCTGGCACAAGTTCATAGTATTTTAGTGCTACATCAACTTATATAAGCTGAAGATCTGGCTGAAGACATTATAGCTATAATACTCTATGTTAACCTAGTAAGACAATAAATGATTGGGGATGCAAGTAGTAAAATCTTCCTCAGACAATAGCACATGATATCCAATTAATAGCTATGGTAAATCTGTTTGAAATGTATTCCATATAATTTGTGGCAAGATTTGCTTTCAATCAGAGATTACAGAGAACATTTAAATCAGCAATGAGAATTACCCTGAATAACAAGCTCATTATTTACTATACTTGCATTTTGTTGAGCTTCTTAGTAGCACTGCCTGGTTAGATTTTGTGGATTCTTTTCTATTCTTTCTGCACGAAAGCCCAACTGTGGAACATTTCTGAAAGCAACAATTGTGATTTTATAATGAACCACAAGAGGGGGGAGAATGAACATAAATGAAAGAACTTGATTTTAATGAACAACTGTTACATTTAGGACAATGCCGTATCAATACTGAATTTAAGAATCTTGGCCAGGTATTGTCTGTGGAATGAAGAGTTCGAACTAATGATGAGATGCTGTTCCTAAGATTCGTATTTTCAGGTCTGCTGATTTATTACTGAGCTTCACTTAAAGCTGTGGACAAACCACACTTCCAAAGTTGCAAAATACCATGCTGAGTGAGCTCATCCCTTTCTTTATTGCCTTGATCAAACAGAAACAAATGCTGATGAAATGATAAAAATAGAGATCTCTGTGACCTGAATAATGGGTTTTAAAGCCTCCTACCCTGCCTTTTAATTCCCCCCCCAATTATATTAAGGAGTTCTCCAACTCAAATAATCACGGAATTTCTCCCTGGTGCATAGATGAGTTTTTGGTGTCAATATGAAACCTAAATCATCTCACTGTTGTGATCATGGACTGACACAGGACTGGTGAAATTCCAAGAGTGTTTTCAAGCTACTTTTTAAAGAAGGCTCATAGTCCCTGGCTCCTCACGTGCAGAAGCAGCTATAGTGATGACAAGGCTGGGGACTCCTAAAGATGGTACTCTGGGACTGCTGAGAGCACATGCCCCTACAGCTGGATCAACTCTTGGGAGAGAATGCAAAGGCAGCTTTGGTAAGCAATTGGCTTCCTAACCCCAGGACTCTGTGGGCTTGATGGCAGTTCCTATAGCCAGCTGGAGGGCAAGGAAGGAAAACAGATTTTACAAAGCCACCCACTCCACCCTCCACTTTCTCTTATTTCAAAGTGGATACAAGGGGCAGGCAACTTTCCCAATTTTTAGTCCTCTGTATCTCATGTTCCATGTCCCTCTGGCCTACGTTGTCAGTCTCCTGTGAGAGGGACAGGAAAGAAAATGAGTCTTACTTCCCCCCAGCCTAAGAAAGAAGCAAAGCAACAATTGTAATATGAGGATGGTATTGCAGCAGGTGGTTGCAGCATGGCAAAAAATAGGAGCACAGGCAGCAAACCTTCTCAGCTTTTCTCTGCAAGTAATTGCAAGTAGCCCAGTAGACTATAACTCTGAGAGAACACCATGTAATGTTATTAGGAAAAATTATAAAGTCCTTAATTTTGTGTTCAAAAACTGAATGGTGCTGAAGGAGGCTGGCAGAGAGAAATTAAGATAGTTATACTAGAAGACAGAATGTTGATTACCAGCAGCGAGGTATCCAGATTTGACTAATGGCAGAGTTATTGTATACATAAGCCCTAATGGTGTTTAAGTGGTTGCTAGAGTGAATGCAATTAATGTAATCTATTTGTCAGCATCCAAACACTATAATACTTGCAATGGGATGGGAGGTCCCTTGCCCAGCATATAGCCCTACGAATATTTTTCAGTGTCTCTTTTCACAATCACACAAAACCAGTGACTCTGATTTTTTTTTTCTTTTTTTTTTAATTCTCCTCATTTTTAAGGGGTATCATCTACATAGCTGCACTGATTTGAACTGAATTTTTCTTGTTTTGTGTCATGGATTTTGGAGGGATACTTTGGGATGATCTAGTCTGGCTTGCCACTTGAAGGCAATAAGTGACCTTGCATCTATCCTGTAGCTCCTGGTTGAATATATGTTTTTTAGAGAGAGATCCTCCGGGTTTGATTGAACTACTGTAGGGTTAACAGTAAATTGATTGCTGTCTTAAATTGCTCCAGTGATTAATGACAATCTATGCTTAAAAAAGAAAAGGAAAACCAGTGTATTTCTAAGGTGAGTTTCTTTCAGCTGGAAGCTGAAGTTAATCTTCAGCTATGGGATCTTGTCATGCTACGTCAAAGAACCTTGCGTTAATGGAGAACTTTCCTTCCCTACCTAAGTGTGACTGGGATGTAATCAAGATGTTTGAATTACACAGATAAAGCTTCTGATATTTCTCATTGTATGGCTATTGCTTTTGATCTCACATTTTTATAACTTTCTGACCATTGCAATATCTTCGCTTTGTGTTTTTTGGTTTTTTTGGTGTGGTTTTTTTTTAGCTCTAAAGACCTCACTAATGTCATGTGTGTGGACAAAACCACCTCAGTGCTCTTGTTTGAGATTTCCCTACTTATACAGGGAGTCAGGGGCATCAATCCTGTTGAGAGCTATTCCTTTACATGATATAGTTCTTCCAAATGTGTATAGTAACTCTACTACCACCCTCTACTTGCATTAATGTGCAAACACTCCTAGCTTTGGTGTTGTTCCTAGCCAAATCAGAGAGAAAGCAGATTCGTTATTTTTGACAAACGAAAATTGATGAATATGTTAGGGTTAATAGCAAAACTTTATCAACCTGCATTTTCTTTCCAAATAAGTTATTCAAAAATATTAACAGCCTTGTTAAGTTACTGCTCCCCTCTGCACTGAGGACTGACATTGTAGGACTGTGATGAGACATGGTTGCCTTTCAGTCTGGATCCAGATCAATTATCTTATTGTGAAGCCACCAACAAGAAAGCTGTGACTGGGCTGTATATCAAAGTTCAACACAAATAGCAGCTGTCAAAACCATCAGATTAATTATTGTTCATTAATCATTTCTTGTTTAAGATGGAGAACCCTTCCAAATCAAGGCACAGAAAACATGGAACTGCTGTTTACAGCAGTAGACATGTATTTTGATGAAGGTTTATGGATTCCTCAAATGTTTATTATTTACATGCTAAATAATATTTTTACTGGAAGTCTCTCCCTCCATAGCCAACCACACAGTTAAGTTTTAAAAATCTCAGAACAGATAAATCAATGCAGTTCAATTGTAAATAATGGAGCTAAACAAATTTATATGACTGCTTCCTCTTTATTCCCCCTGACTTACGTGACTAGCTTGAAGGCAGTGTCATGTTTAGGGTAGCTTAAAGTAGCATAGAAATATTTCTCTTAAGACATATAACTACAAATGGAAGGCTTTCCTTTTTTTCTTTGTCAGAGTTTGGCTAGGAAAATGTACACAGTAAGGAGCATAGTTAATAGGGAAGCTCCTTGTAGTGGAACAAATAAATAGTTAAAGTAGCGGTCTTGTGAAACAATGAAAGACTAAAATTTAGCTCCGATTCAGAAAGCAGTAAATTACTAATGTTTTTTTGACAATCAGCTATAGTGAAAAAATGTATCCTAGTGCCTATGTGCTTCTGAGTTCCTCACTGCATCTCAGAATCTTTGAACTGCTTCTTGTTACTATCTTGATCTTAGGAAAACCTGTGAGAAGCTTGACTTAACATAGTGGTCAAATTCTACTGTGCATTATTTCCCATGCATACAGTCTACACAGCGATAAACCTGAGGGGCTTGAGTTTTTACCTCCAATAATCACAGCTAGAAAACCATAAATGGACTTTTCATTTTTCCCTTGCAAGAGCTATAAAACCTAAGGTAAACCCTCCTGCCAAATCGCTTTTATGGGAACCTCACTTTCCCGTTCACTAGTTTTACTCCAATTAATTAAAAGCAACACTCCCGCCCTTCGCTGTGGTTTCCAAGGCATTCATGGGGGGCACATGCCCCATCCAAAGTCCTGAGTGAGACTGAATTGGAGGTCCTTGGTGGGTTCATACCCAGGGCTCCTACACCTGGGGATTTGAGCTACAGTGTCCATTAAGTCCCTTTCTCCAAAAGATGGAAGCCTTACAATGCTGAAATGAGCAGGCCACATAAAATTTAATACAGAGATGAAGACGAGCTTACTCAGTCACTATTCTTTTGTTTGTTTGTTTCAAATAGGATTGATAATTTTGATGCCTCTGTAAGGAAAAGGTGAGCTGAATATTTAAATCCATGGGGGTCTTTTGTTTTGGTTTGTTTTTTTGTTTGGTGTTTTGTTTTGTTGTTTTTTTTTTTTTGAGACTATATTCCTGTCTGTAAAAGGTCTTTAAGCATTCTGCATTCTCCTTGCTTTCCAATTAAGTTTTCTGGGCTTTCTAATGTGGTCCTCTGAGTTCTGGAAAGTAACAGAAACAAGAATGCATTTAATACCTGGCCTGGTGTCTTGGCAGCAAAGCTTAGCACTCCAGTGTGGGGAGTAGCAGGTTCAAGACCAACCCCAGGAGTCTTACTACTTGGACTGGCAGAGGGCTAGCGTAATGCACAGACAGTGAGCTCATTCTGCAGGTGGAGTGTTCAGCTGCATTGATCTTATGGCAAACCCAGCCTGCTAAGGTTTTGGAGAAACATTGGCTCTGATCTAAAAGGAAATTGTGCTGCCTTTCCCTGTCTTTCCACTAGTTTAGCTTGCAAGCTCTAATAACATTAAAACATACTTTAAGCAAGAAGGCTGACACAGCTACAGAGACAGAAAGTAATTTCCTAGAAATAGTAAATACAATAAGCAAAACTCTCTAATCTCTCATTAGGTAATTGTATTTTCATGGGGTCAGCCAGCCTCCCTGGCCAGGTTGAGGTCAATTCTAAAATATGTGTATTATATACATTAGGCATCTGTTAATGAAGCATAAATTTCATCAGCAATCTGGGTGCCAAAGTCAACTCATTTGGGTACATGGTTTGCATCTACAGTGGTGTCTTATGGATTTGTTCCATAGCTGAAACAGCAAGTTTGTGTAGATGCCATGAATGGCATATAATAAGGAAAAAAAGCAACACCACAAGCATCTTAGAGGAGCATAAATCCTCTTGAATGTTTGCTAAAAGAAATTCAGAATTCAGAGGGCTGTAAGATGACAATAAATAGAGGGTAAGGAAGAGATTTTGTTACCAGAGACCAAGAATATCTGGTCAGTGCTAGTAATTACTTCCTTTGACAAAAGATGAAATAAAAGTAGATAAATATGAAGCAAAACCTCCATTTTAGAGCACCCTTTCTTGCCTAAAAGGGCCTGAGTGGGGCTTCACTTTAAAAATTCACCAGTATTTTTCTCAGATCCATCACAGGGGCCCTGGTAGAGAAGCAGCAAGATGCCAACCCTATGAGCAATCAAGCAACAAGCCCTCATGCTTCTTACTCCTCCTGTCAGCCTAGGATGTTAAACGTAGGATTAAGGTGAGTCTAGAAATGAGAACAGGTTCAATAACCCTAATGCCAAACCTTACGATGATGGTATGACAACACTCTTCCTTTGCAAGCACGTAAGCAAAAATGCTTGTCTGCTTTGGAAGTGAAATGAAACTATGTGTTCATCTCAACATGTAGGCTGGAATATTGCTTTGTTTTATTTAACTACCACAGGGTCTAAGGACAGCAATGATCTTGGCCATTTTTTATTGCCCATTAAAGTGGCAGAAGTGTTTCAGAGTAGTAGCCAATGTAAAAAAGAATATGAAATAAAATAAATTCTTCAGAGTTCAGAAATGGCCCCCTTTCATTCATTAAGTTTACATAGCTGAGCACAGGATTGGTGTGTGCTTTGGCAGTGAAAAATAACATAAGATTTTGGAAAGAGCAAACTTTACCAGTAGCACATGTTGGAGCAGCACTATAGGCTCCAAGTTGTGTTAAGCCAATTGTAAGTTTGACAGTAGAAATATATCAGTCTCTTTGAACAAATAATCTGAGGAATATATGTAGATCCATGTCAGCTGTTCTCTTAGTTTCGATTCAGTAATTTTCATGCGAAGTAAAGGTGAGATTTTAGTAGGCAATAGCATGAGCAAATTATTGGGAAAAAGAATACACCATGCCAAAATTGTCCTGCAAGACATTGAATCCCAGTGAGAACTGATGACCAGCAAGTGTGTGAGGGGAAAAGACGATCTTCTAATTTTTCATTCCTCTTCCTTTTCCAGTTGAGGAGAGGATGGGTAAGTAAAGGCAAGTTAGTCCTTCTTACTCCTGTGTGTCCAAACTTCAGGGGGCAAGAAACTGAATAAATAGGAATATGGAGAAGGGAGGATATATCTCTGTGTTTGTATGTGAATAAGAGAAGGTAGATACAGACTTCTATTGAATCCAAGCCACAGTCTGACACTAGATACCTGTACATGTATTTTAAACCTCAGGTTTATGCTGCTTAATAAATAAACCTTAAAGTTGAAAACAGATTAATCAAAGTGCAGCATACGCTACCTGTTAGCAAGGACAAATTTTATGTTCCCTCTTCCTCACAAAAAAAAGTTTTTTTTCTTGCAAATAAAGGAAAGTCTTTCTGTTTTCCTAACCTACGAATAGAAAATCTGACTTCAAGGAACAGATCTCAATGATCCTGTTAATTGAAATGGGATATGTCTTGAGGTTGATTTTTGAAGTGTTATGTAGGCATCTACAGAACTCCATGTAGATTTTGTTCCTCACTTGAAAAAGACATCCTTTTCTTGCTTTCTCAGAAAATATTTATCAACTTAATAAAGAGCTTGATAACCTCATTTCTTGGTGAAATCCACCTCTCTCATGGACAGGGATCACTAAATATCCATTTTCTTCACAGCTTCTTCAGTTGTGCCACCTGCTGCCATTAATCATGCCATTCTGTTCACACAGTTTGTTGGCTCAAATGATTAGAAGGTACTATGATGAATGGTGCTGTGCAGCAAGTAAAATGTACCCATGGATACTGAAGAGAACTTGGAATACTTTTGGTGGCTTGTATGTGTATACAGTATAGCTCTTAAGTATACAGCAGCTAGATACTCCATTGTGCCTGTGTCCATTATGAACTATTGCTAATTCTGTAACCACTGAGGTTTTCTGTAGTTCAAGTCCAATTAGTCTGAGCTTAGCCTGACTGAGCATTTCTCTTGCACAGCTAAGGGGGAGGTTGACTGCAGGACAAAATACTAAGAGATAGTAGCCAGTAACAGAGAACAAAGTTTTGGTAAAGCATAACCAGTGGATGAATAGGTTACATGGTTTGAGTATAAAACATTTTTGAGACGAAACGATATGTATCAGAAAAGGCATATGAAGGCATGACCCTTAAAAGCAGTTAGCATTCATATAAACTGATAGTTCTTCATTAATGGAAATGAAAAATGTGTAGTCTTTTCTATGTGTGTCCATACCTGGCTGTAAAACATAGAGAGACCCTCAGAAGCCCTTCCATCTACTTCAGTGGGCTTTGGGACAGACCAGTAATTGCTCCATTGGAATGATGTTACAAGGTACCTTCAGAGAGGCTGGTTGTTTCCATTCTGCTGCAGGTAATAGTGTTACAGTCTAATGGTTAAGAGGCTTTTAATGTGTACTAGCTGAAAAGAAGCAGATCCTGATTGCCTCTGCAAAAGAAAGCAGTGAGTGAGACACGTTAGGTTTTTAATACTGTTAGGTTCCAGGTTAAACAGGACTGATTCTCTTTTTGAAAATCTCTGTACTGTTGAAATTAGTGCAAACACTGTCATGAATTTCTTGGGGGAAAAAAAAATCAATGACATATTTCCCCTTTATCCGTCTAGCTCTGGTGAATGTAATGCTGTTGAATATGCTGGCTTTTGTAAGAGATGTAAAACAGAGTCTGTGATCATTTGTGGTCATTAAGGATCACTTTTTCTTTTTTCATGAATAGAGGTGTTAGTGAAGGTGTTCTGGCCTAATTCCAGCTTCAGTAATTGGATTTTTTTTTTTTTTTTTACCTACACTCATTCCTTCAGCAGTTTCATTTGGCTATGTATGTTGGGCTCATTTCAGTGTTGCCCCATTGGCCCCCCTTGTGTTAGCTAGACTGATGCAAATGGACACTAAGACAACTGTAAGCTCTCCTTTCCCTCCCATACAGCCCTTTGTCCCAAGAATATAATGCTTGACACAGCTTCTCCAGATGTGTTTTCAGTGGTGTATCTGTACACCTCTCCAGCAGGGGATGGTAGGTAGGGGGGCATTTCTAGATGGTAGTATTCAGTAGGGGCCCAAAATGTGAATGGATCAGCTATTGGAAAGAGACTGGACATTGGAGGCTGAGTCGTTCTTCTAACACAATGATTTTTAGCCTGTAGTGGCACACAGGAACGCTGTCAAGTCAGCTTGTGGCAGGAGGCGTAACCCACTACGTGCTGCACAGTTGGATTTGTAGTGATGGATGTTATCAGCAAGAGAAAAGATAATTCTGTCTCTCTGTGTAACCTGGTAAAATGCTTCCAAAATTTGTCAGGGAGGGGACAAGTATGCTGAAGACAGAACTGCAGCATTAGATGGGAGAAAGGAAGAAACACGAGGCTGGGGCGAGAAGCTGAATCAAAATAACACATTCTTTGCTCTGACAGATATGAGGACATAATGGAAAACAAGGTTGCTGTCTTTCTGCTGCTGTGCCTAACTGAAGTCACAAAGGATGATGAAAGGTCAGATACAGTGCAAACCTCTCATTTTTCATCTAGACTTTGAACAGTTTCCAATGTGTTATATGCTACCAGTTTTAGCCCTTCTACCCTATATTATATAGGGGCTTTTCAGCCAGGCATGAGACACTCTAGGGTGCTTAAACAGCCTGGGAGTGGCTGAGGTTTGATGAACTACTAGAAATCTGGTTTTTTGTCTCTCCACAGAGATCAGCAGAGCTAATAAGGGGCCAAGCAACCAAGCTCAGAGATTTCCTCTAAGACATTCCTTGTCCTGTGTAACTCCATGCATGCCACAGTTTTAAATCCACAGGTAAACCCTTACCTCTACACCAGAAGTCCTTTCACGCACGGAAGAGTGATTAGGGATCACCATGTGTTTAACTTAGACTGGAAACTCCCCCAGTCCTCCTTGGAGGTTATTTTTAAACAAGGGTGACAGAGGCTCTCAAATTAGAGCATGATCCAAAACCCAGGGTTAAAAGCCTGCAATGAAAACTTGTCAGGTGTACTCTCACACCTCAGGTGACAGACAGTGCCTCTGTCCCCAGGCTGTGACCATCAGCAGAACTGGAGATCACCGATAACGCAGTATAGAGAGGACAGGTATCCAGGATAAACAAAAGCACTGTACTTAGGAAAACATGCACGTATAGTGCTAATGCATATTACTCTTTTCAGGAATATAAGTGTGTTTGCTCCTGGAAAACTTCACCATAGGCTATCAAGGGTTAAAAAAGCATTTCAAAATCAGCTTCTATTGGACTATTTTGTTTGGCCAATATCTGACATGGGTTGTACTGAGCACGTTTTGCCACCTGGCCAATTTTTTTTCCTGCCAAGCTATTCACTCAGGCTTGTGGTGTGAAAAATAGATGTTTAATAGTCAATGAAGTACTATAGTGGGTAATAGTTTATAAATTTCCATGACTTATTATGCTCAGCCTAAGTGACTGTTTATTAAGTGTATTTAAAGCCCCCCATCTCATTAACTTACAGTACTGGTGACTCTCTCCTCCTACCACTGCTGTTTTTAATGGAAAAAAATTCACTCAAGTCTTTTGCCTAGGGCATGTGAAACAATTCAGTGGAAAAGAGACTGCCTGGATAAGAACAGGACATCATCCTTGGCTAGGTACAATGTGTTTATCATTTTTGAAAGTAAAGTGAATCTGAAATACGAGATATATATATGTTGTGGACCAAAAAAACTATAAACGTCCTATGTATAAAATACTGGCTGCCAATATCCTACCCTTTTCTGCTTTGGGTTTACAGTGAGTGACATGGTCAGTTTTATCAGTAAAGCATGTCTCATGTAAAAAAAATAATAAACTGGCAACTTAATTATAAAATATTGCCTTTATTTTCTTAATGAAATTCCATAGTACTTCAGGGAAATATTACATACTAGGGTTAAATAAATTCTCTGTTAACAAAAAACAGCCCCAGTCTTAATTTTAGGGATCTACTGTTAGCTGTGCAATGGGAAGATGAGTTTCTATAGCTGGGAAAGGCTGCTAATTATAAAAGAACATCTTTTGTTGCCTTATATTAACCTCTAGAAAGAAAAAGATCATTGGTTGCTCTTAGTAAGTTCTGTGATTTCTATCAAAAGAATCTCACTGATATCAATGAGATACGCATCCTTTTGTCATGTATAATATTTTAGTAATGCTATGCAAGTAAAACTCCATTGGAGCTACTAGGAACATAATACAGTTAAGTTTAGTCCTCTAACACTTGGCTTACTGCTTCACCCTCTTTACATCCATTTCCTGACAGTCTCTTGGAAGCTGAAGATAAACATAAGATAATGACAATCTGGAAACAGAAAAATTGGTAAGTATTATGATAATGTGAAGAGAAGGCTCTAATAAAGGTAAAGCAAGTTGCCTGTAAAATCCTGCCTGGTAAAGAGCATCTGATAATACAGTTTTTCCAAACTGGGATGTTAAGCTAACACAGATGTTACAGAGCAGCCCCCTCTGTATAATTTCAGATGTCACGTATGGAAACAACCACAAACATCACCTCAACCTGCAACTGCGACAAGCAGAGCAAGAGCAGGGCCACCTGTGCTGCGGAGAGGGAAAGGCTCTCTTCTGGCCTGCTCCCAGGTACTTCTACACAGCAGATATAAAAATACGTATCCCCGTATTGAAGGAGTTAATGTGACATTGCAAAATGAGCTTTGCTATTTGCTGTTTTGTTTGGCCAATAGCTGACACAAGCACATTTTGCCACCTGGCTAATTTTGTGCTGCCAAGTTATTCATTCAGGCCAGTGGTGTGAAAAAGGAGACATTTAATAGTCAACAGAGCACTATATAGGGTAATAGTTTATGATTTTCCATGACTGCTTAGATGCTGTTCAAATTATTCTTGATTGAGCAAATTATTCTTTTTTAAAATCATCCCATTCATTTATTTACTAATGATTCTATCTCTTCCCTCCCGTACACCATTTTTTTAAATTGGAGCGATCAGCCATTTCCATGTTTGAGGGGATTTAGCCAAATGAAAACTAAGAGCATATTATAGCTTAGATTACAACTTTGAAAGGCCTTTCGTCAGGGCATTAGAGGCAGCACAAAATTCCTTTCCGTGCTTTCCAGGGAGCCCAGCACAAAGGTGAGGTGGGCGGTATAAAAACAACATCTTCGTTTAGCAGATGCAAATTTTAACCCTCCCTCCCCCCAGATATTTTTCTTTTTCACCAGGTGGTTGGTTGGTTTTATGCTGAACCACATCCTGACCGGGACGTGTCAGGTTACCTGTTAGAGACCTTCCACGACAGGGCCGAAGGGGAGGCAGCGCTTTCCCGCGCCTGCCCCCGCTCCCGGGGGGGTGAGCTGGGGGCCCGGGGGCTGCCCCGCTGACAAGGGCGGCCCCGCGGATTCCGGCGGGGCGGGCGGGGCAGGCAGCTCAGGGCCCACGGCGCTAACCGGGCCACGCGGGAGCCCCATACAGCAGGTGGGTCCGTGGGGATGAGGCAGGTGGGAAGCGGAGCCGGGGAGGCGCCTCAGCGAGGCAGGGCCCGGTGCGGCTGAGGCGAGAGCCCGGGCCCAAAGGCAGCTGCCAAGCCGGGGCAGGCCTCCGTGGGCCTCCTTGTCGCTCTTTCCCCGGCAGGGTCGGCGGCGGCGCGGCTGAGCGCAGGTAGCCAAAGCCCTGGGGCAGGGTGGCGAGGGGAGCGGGCCGGAGAGCCCTCTGCCCCTTCCCGGCCTTGCTCTGGCCGGCCGGGGGAAGCAACGTGTCCCTGTGTGCCCAAGTCCTGTGCTGCAGTCAGGTCTGTCCCGCTCCCTCTTCTGCACTCTCTCTCTCCCGTCTCTCTAGTTGAAAACCCCTTGACCCTTCACTGACAGGGAGTTCTTGGCAAGGCCACTCAAGATTAATGTTGAAACAGCAAACTCTTCCTCAGGATAGCCTACCTGTTAATAGATGAATTATTTATCCTGCAAGGCACTGGTACAGGTGCTTACATGTGTGCCGGAGACAGCATTCTTTGGCAGATCTCTTTCATACTTGTTTGTTTTTATATATACTTCCTAACCTGGTGGAAGCTCACAGGAAAGGCAATCCGTTGCCTTTCATAGCAGACACACTAGCACTGTATGTAAATTGGATTTCCAGACTTTTGCTTACCTTTGTTAAACCAAAGGGAGGAAGGCAGATCAAGCCATCTTGCTTTACAGATGCTAGTTTATTAAGCTATAATGCCAGAAGTTATCAAAGCAAAATTGTGCTCTCTTTTGTGAGTTTATCTGATGTCATATAGTTTAGAAAAACACTGGTGTTGATATTCATTGTATGGCTTAATTGGTTTGATACAGCGTAGCAACACGAGTATAGCGAGATGCTTGTTATGTAGGTCTTCGTGTTGTTTCAAAGTCTTTATTATTATGACAGCAAAGTCTTGTTCATTAAAGTTTCACAATCCATTTTCATTAGGATGAAACTGATTCTGTAAATGAACAGTTGCTCTGAAAAATCAAACCCTTGCAGCTATCACAGGGGAGGTACAAAGTCTGTATTAATTATCAGGAATATGGTGTCGATCGAAGATGTTAATTGCCCTGATGGTTAGTTATTTGGGGAATTGCCATGCATTTCATGCAGGGATAATAAAAATGAATTTTTAAACAAAGAGATCTTAAAATAATATATAATCTGTAGAGAATACCAACATCAAAGGCTTATCTCAAAGCTTTGAATTTTATCTTTGTGGTCCAAAATGTTAAAGATGAACTGAGCAATATTTCAGCTGGTTCAAGTTTGTGAGAGGAAAACAAAACAAGAGTTAATTAACTGTTATTACAAACCTTTTCAACTTTAATTTGACTTTCAAATATTAGCATTTATCTATGAACTATGCTTCTGGGTTTGACAAATTAGCTTTCACGGAACAAGTTTAATTAGCCTTCATTGTGCTTTTATGTCACTTTGCACAGTTCCAAACAATGAATGGATTGACTTACTAAAAGTCATATGTTTAAAAGAATTTGTTGAATGCTAAAAAGGTTGACAAAGTTGCAAAGCTTTACCAGCCTAATGCAGAAAAGATGCATCCTGTTTAGCATGATAACACGCATTCTTTGCAGAGAACAGCTGGTGCTGACATACACAACCCTGTCTGGCTGCTGTCAATACCCACAGGCTATGTCACCCCCATACCACTCTGAGAAAGTGTGGGTGCATGTTTATTACCACAGCCTAATACCTGTGAAAGACAGGAAGGAGAGAGAGCTACAGGTGCGCACCACACGACTAGGCATGCTGATTCTCTAGCTGGGATAAAATTATCTCAGTGTGAACTTGTGTTTCTGTTTTATTTCTAGATTTTTTTTAACCAGTGGCATTAGGGATGCTCCATATTTATGCCTGAAAGATCAAAAAAAGGAAGAAAAGTAACTATGAGACTCTGAAGCAATATAGCAAGCTGATTTGACTCAACATAGTCCCAGGTGAGAGCGGTGAGTGTTATAGAAAAGCATAAATAGATCCTGAAGTTTGAGAAACGTGTTGCTCTCCCTCACAGAGGGATGTCACTTTAGGACTCTCTAAATACAGATCTGGCAATACAGTAGGTCCTATCTGTGTATAGGAGAGCTTGTTTTGTGGCTCGTGTTAGACTTTTTCTGGTTCTCTCTGACATCTCTCTAGCCACACATGTGCTTCTCTGCCCTTGTAGTGTTAAACCTCTTTTGTCTAGACAAACTAGCTGATGCTCAGCAGAGTCAGGAGACCTTGAAGAGACCTGAGAGGTGATTTAATGGAAATTGTGTTGGCAACAGAAAGTCATGGCAGTTTGTGCTGTGGAGAGAAAGAGGAACAGACTTTTTCTAGGGAGCAGAGCAATGTGTCTGACCAAAGAACACATTGGTGATGGCTACATGTAGGGAGGCCGAAGGAAATGCTTTTAGAAATTGAAAATGCAGCAGCAGGTTTATGCATGCTTACCCATTCCAAATCCCATAGCCATTTCCTGGTGGCCAGAATAATTTAGGTTAACGTCAGTACTGTGCTAGGTCATGGTTGACTGACTGCCTGCAGAGTTGTTCCAGGAGCTGATACTGCACCAGGATTGTCCAGTCAGGCCATTTATACGCCAAACATAATCTGTATTCCTTGGCCAAGAAAAGCCCCTGATTTAGTGACTCAATGCCAGTTAAGGATTTTTACCCTGCAGGAGCATTGCCTGGAGCGCCTGCTGGTTTCCTGGCTAAATGCTGAGGATGTGTCCTGTTACCTTTTGGATAAGAGTGTTGTTGAACTCTGTGGGCTAGCTGAGGAAGCACACTATGTTTGATAGACAAGAAGAAAGGTCACGTGTGAGAAAGCGACAGAAGAAGGAGGTTAGGAGGATAAGGAAGACAAAGTAGGGAAGGAGTGTGATGGACAGATCCAAAGGCAACAAGAAAGCCATTATTAAGCAGCATAGAGAAATAAACAAAAATAGAGATGCTACAGAGGGGAGAAAAAGAAGTGGCCCAAAAAATACATTGCAGTGTAGTGATAGCAAGCTGAAACGAAACCAAAGAAACAAGTAAACATCAGGCTGCCACTTAAACCCCACTAGGCAGCCAAGATCAAATATCTCTTAAAGATACGTGTGCTGTAGTGACCATTTTGTGAAGGATCCTTTAAGTCTAGGAGAGATAGGCAGCTTTAGCCCTATCAGCACACTATAAAGTTGCACCTTTTCCTCCCTTCTAGCTGGCAAGTGCCATTTACTCTGTTTTTCTGTATACCCATTACTGGAATTTTCCAGTAACTTTGCACAATTTATACAAATATATACAACAGAAATCTAGATGAAACCAAGTGAGGAAGAAATTGGAGGGAATATACGATATGCCATTGTACTTTAAACTCCCATTGCCCTTATCAGGATTTATGAGTGCTGAAGAAAGATGGGCCCCCATTAAATACCTTTAACATTATCTTATATTTTCCTAAAATTCTACTCAAAAAAGTATAAAATCTAAAAGGTTGTGTGTGTAAGAACTGGTTGGAAAATGGAAAAACAGTTTATGGAATACTTTAAAATATTTGACATAACTTCTGTTTTATAAAGTTGAAAAATGAGTAATGTTTGCAAAACACATTCACTATTTTAGAAATCAAGGTTTTTTCTTCTTTCTCTTATTTTTCCCTTTTAGTACTGAATCAGTTAAAATCCATAATGTCTATATATGCTTAATTCCAACTTTCCTCCTGTTTTCACTCTCTTCTCTGCTTTATCTACATTGGGAAAGCTATAACAAGAAGGAGCCCCTTCTTTCCTAAGCCCAAGAAATAAAAAAGATTTCAGTTCCAGAATACAAATTTACATGAAAATAAACACCTTATTTTGCTACAGGGAATTTCTCAACAGCTTTGACATGTAAGACTCTCATATGTAGTATCTGGGTCTGAAAACACTTTTCAGTACTCTGTTCATTACTTATCCTAATTGATTCCAGTGTGAGATTTATGAATAAGACTAGTATAAAATATTAAGTAAGGACTTCAGGATTTGGTGTGCTTACATTAAAGTCCCCACTGTTGGAAAGGTTTATACATTTGCTTTAAATGTGTGCACTATAAGTAGGTCCTTTGAAGTCAGTGGGACAAATCCTCAGTTGATATCGATTGCTATTCCTCCATTCATTTCAGTGAAGTGATAACATTTATGGTAGCTGAAGACCTATCCCATAGGGACTAAATGCTATTGTAAAGTTGCATACTCAGAAGCTTTTTCTGCGCTTACACCAACTCTATTTCCTCTCTGTTCCCAGGACTTTCAAGCAGCCTTTGATAGTATTTCATTTCACTGCAGTGATGACAGGAGTTTCATTTCAGTGATGGAAGAGAATCCTGTATTTCTGTGGAGCGTAAAATGTTATGGACAAAAGGCAAGTGATAAATCAGACCTGCATACTATGCTTTACTTACATACTTTCAATGTATATAGTTTGCTGCTTGTACTGGTATGGAATTCTGTCAGGTACAGTTTTGATCTTTAAGAGGTTGTACTCCCTTGTGCCATTTTTCACTCTCCTGAATTGTACATGGATTCTGTGAAAATGTGGTCATTGAGTTTTGTTTTTTTTTCCTGTTGAGAGATGAAATCAAGTAGGATTTTTTGTCCATGTTGTCACATCTGACAAAGGGCTTGCAGGTCAATTTATACTCTCAATTTTGGCCTGTGCAGCCCTTTCTCTTCTTTGAAATGTTAGGCTGATCAGAACCTGCTCTCTGAGACTTCCCCATGTTTTCTCTTGTAACTTCTTGTACGCTCATGCAACGCTGAGTGGAGCTTGCCTGTGTGTTAGGCCACAGCACACAACAGACAGTGTTTTTCATGGCTTAACCTTTAACTTTCTCTACTATTTGTCCTCTGGATTCAGTGCCTATGGTAGCATCAAAATGAATGTTTATGTTGATTTTCATAGACTTGTAATTAGACCCAGAAATACTTTGGGAGGGAAACTAAAAAAAAAAAAAAGAAGCTATTTTTCCAAATGAGCTCTTTCAGAAGATAAGATGAAGCATAAAGGTTGGTACTAGGGAGAGTTGTCGAGTTTTTTTAAACAACAGGCATCTGCATTAATAAAGATACAAAAATTTGAACTTAGATTCTTCTGCACTGGAAATCCTGACAGATGAACTTTGGGGCAACAAACTTCAGCTGCGTGTGAGACAATTGGGAAAAGATCGTCAGACTTAGCCAAATCATTTTGACATGGCAGTCCTTCCATAAGCAGAACACAAATGTAAGACTCAGGCTAAGTCTTTTACTGCTGAATCAGGGAATATAAGTATTTTCACACTTCTTTCCTGGAAAACAGCAAAAAGATCTTGGGTAATTAGAAACAGTAGCCTTACTTGTAGACTCAGCAATATATAAACTCCATAACTACCTTTTTATCCAAAGCATGGTTCCCAGACCCCATAAGACATGGCCCGAGGCCAAAACCCCTAACCCACCCTTACTCAGGGGAGGAATTATGGTCTCTTGCTGAAGGAAGAATGTATGCCTCTTGCTTCTGAGGTAGCAGCAACTTGTGAGTGTACTTAATCCTTGGCGGGGGACATTCTCTTGTGTTGTTTTTCTGGAAACTTTTGTCAGCTTCAAATCCTAAGTCAAGTTGTATCCAGGTACCTTCAGCCAGAAACTGATCTGTTGGATGAAAATGGGGATGATAAAAGGAGGTAAAATACAGAACCTCAGATTTAAGGGGTAGGAGGATGAATTATTCCCTCATCTTATGTGAAAGGGTAAAGAATGAAAAGATGTGTTCTTCGGAGATATTAATCCTTAACAAATTGTCACTGCAAGAACTTTGGGATGTATTTAGTCTATGGAGACAATCTGTCACTAGCAAACTATGCACTTTGCTCACCAGTAACCTATTGTTACTGCAGATTTTGCAGGTAGATTGTCACCCATTTGCTGAGTCGTTTTGTGCAATCTCGAAATCATTGCAGGCCATCTATTTGAAAAGCGTTAGTGGAGGAAGCATAATGTGCTTTCATGGTAATGTAAAATGCATTAGAAATGAATTGCATGATGCTTACCTCTCAAATTACAGAAAAGACAATGACAACCATATGTGCAAATGCAAATTATATATAAAAATATCACAGATGAATCCCTGAGCTGTAACACTTGTTGTTCATTTCTATAAATATTAACGTATCAGGAATTATTTTGACATACCACTAAGATAAGTGCTAGAACTGACAATAATAATGTATAATTTATGTCCTTCATATTACCTTAACATCACTGTGCTTACATTATTGCATAAATTAATTTAATGTTTCTGACATGCAGCAGATTATTCAAGCATTTGTTCTTTTGTCTTCTACTCGTTTGTGTCGCTGTTTTCCAAATTACAGAATATTATTATACTCTAATGTTTATTTTATGGTACATACAATTCATAAAGTCACTTTAAAGTTCTGAAAGCTTTTATTTAGCACTCAGATAAACATGTGTTGTTACATGATGTGGAAGGAGCATTAAAGCTTTTGTATATTAAATAACTTTATGCTTGTGATGCAAATTGACAATAGCTGAGAAGTGCAAAGCTCAGGATAAGTTGAATCTGCAGCCTGTACTGTTAGGGTACTTAAGAAGTGTATGGTTGGTACTGGGGGAGGGTGTGTGTGAGAATCTCTCCCAAATGCATGTAAAAAGTCCTAGCTTTAGCAAAAAATCTGTTGGAATTTGTCAGTTTGAACCATATCCTTGTCATGACCTGGTCCCTATGATAAGTGGTATGTAATCAAGTGTGGCAAAGTTATGTGCTCACTGCATCCCACTGATTACACTGGAGTTTTGTTTTGCACTTGAGACAAGAATTAAACTTATTCCATACAAAAAAAAAAACCACCAAAGGCAGAATATCCTCTCTGGACATACAATATCTTTTCTTTAAGTTAGGAATAAATTTCTAAGAACTGACAATTAAACCCCTTCATTTCTTTGCATTTAATAGAAATGAAAAACTAGTTCCCTTTGGGAAAAAAAAAAAAACAAACCAACAGAAAATCAAACAGCAGCATCTCTAGCTTTCCTCTGTTTCAAATTGTTTCAACAATGCATAATTGGAGGCATTTTAAACACTCAGTAACTGTTAGTTAATAGCAGTTGTGCATCTTCACTGAATCTGCAGAAAAGAGAGTGCAGTAAAGCCAAGCTGCTTGCAACTCAGCCCAGGCCTGTAGCCTGGAGAACTCCAGGTGGAGGATTCCCAAGTTGAACCTTTTTGACTCTTGCAGTGTCCCAGGCAAGTACCACCCTTTTCCTGGGGCTGAAATACCAAGCAAGGGTGTTTTCTAACATCCTACAGCTCTCTCAGTATAAGGTCCCAAGGGATGGGTAGAGGTTTCCATCCATCAGGGACCCCCATTGCGGGATGGTACCAGATCCAGCTGCCTTTCAGGGTGAGTGTAGCTTTATTGAAGGGCTTGCACTCCCACCAGTTCACTCCCAGTTGATGTGTACACATACTGCTCCTCTCCTGGGAGATTGTCCTAGTCATGATGATAAAAATTGCATTATCAGGGCAAGTACTATCCCTTTATCTGTATTCCCCTGTGCCAAAAAGGATGCAACATGGTTTGCATCAGAGCTGAATTCTGTGTCTTGTGATGGTAGATTTCTGGGTTTAATTTTATCTCTTATGGAATGCTTCTGTATTTTACCTGCAATGAGGTATCTGGGATAGGAGGAAATCTTCTTTTTCTGAATTGCCTGTTATTAATTAGTTGATACACATAATCCATTTCTCATTTCTCAAAGAAATCTCACTCAAGACTTATTCTTTCTCAAGAAATCTGGTAGCAACTTGTTGCATTTGTGTGTCCGAAGACATTAATAATCAAGACACTAGTTTTCTGTGCTGAAAGACTGTTAAGAAAGCAACCCCTTGTGCATATTTGCAGCCTACTTCTCATGCTGTAGAGTATGGAGTCTCTTTGGAGGTGCTGGCTCTGCCAATCTTAATGGTGGCTGACACAGAGCAAAGTGACCTGTTGGAATTTAATTGCTACCCATGTATTTGTATATGAAACCGAACCGAAAAGCAGACATCCTCACAGGGTGCTGGGAATTATAATTTCACAGTACTCTGATCATTGAAAGTTCAACTTAAACTGAACCATCTAAATCTGTCATTTAAATCCCAAGAAAGAACACAACACTCTTTTATAAGGCAATGTATTTTGTGGTTGTTTAAATCAGCTTTATAAAGGAGCATTAAAAACAATCTTTCAAGAAAAAACATTCAATATTTTAACAGAGTTCTTGTTTTTCCCCTGCCAAATGCTTGAGATGCTAAAATCTTACCTGTTTAAGACAGTTTCCCATTTTCACTGGAGTCTGCTCTCAGCAGTGGTAGAAAATAGAATATTCCTACTCTTTTGACTTATTTTGATGTAAATTAATCCCTTAATTTATGATTGGTCTTTCTCCTTTGCTAGCAGGAATAGTACCATGCTTTTTTTTTTTTACTGTAGGTTAAGGGAAGAAGAGTTATTAAAGAATCAAAACACTGCTCTGCAGACACTGATGTGAAGCAACATCTTCAGAATTTTACTGATGAAGAGGCATGGGGGAGGCAGTTGTATTCTGTAGTTTCTAACTGCAAAAGTTGCACTCTGACCAGAGCAGAATAGCTTCTTAAATGTGCAAGGGGAGCAGTCCTGTCTGATATCTGGTGCAGCAGCAGAAATTGCTTCCCACAGAAAAAGGAGAGATCCCAGTTTGAAAGAGAACTGCAGGCAGGAGGCAATAATCCTTGAGAAAGACAGAAAAACTCATAAGGGGGTGTAGGTGGTAGTGGATCAGGAAAACTTCAGCAGCATATCAGAAATGGCATGCTCCAGAAGTCCTTTAGGATGAGAAATGAGCATCTGGGCAAAGACCATAACCAGGTGATGGAACAGCAACTGATAGCAATTATTAGCATTGGTATCAGCTGCAAACCAGAGCTGAGCCCAGAAGCATAAAGGCTTCATGGAGAGAAGATGACGTACCTGAAATCACTAGAGGGGTATAGTGAGACAATTCAACTTTCCTCCTAAGTTTAGCTTAGTGTCCTGTGATATGCCCACAGCAAGCAGTCTCTACAAGAAAGAAAGGCAAGAAAAAGGAATAAATATGTTGAATGTAGCCTTCTGGAAAAAGGATAGGAGGGTGAGATGGCTGGAAACAGTCAAGAAGAAAACAAAGCAGAAAGAAAGGAGGTATCTGTAATATCTTTAATCTTCTAGGGGGAAGCTTTGCTATGATGCACTCACATATATGCCTCTGCTTAGTAAACAACTACTAGCCATGGCAGTAAAAAATGTGTGAGGTATGCAAAGGAATGTTAAGACGAGCCCTACTACTAACTTCACAACGCTGGAAGCAGTATTGGAGGAGCCAGGTAACTTTTTTGTCATGGTTGCAGTCTTGGAGAGACCTGCAGACACTAACATGCACACACGTTGGCAAACTGCTGTTGGGTTGAGACCAAGAGTGTGCCTACACTTGAAAGTCAGTGACGGCAGAGCTGTAAAAGTCTGTAACACCAGTGATCCCTAGTCTGGATGCAGCTGTACTGGCAAAACTAACTCCCAAGAGAGAAATCAGCTATGCTGGCAAAAGCTCAATTTTGCCGGTAAACCCACATCTACACTAGGGCCTTTTGCCAGCACAGCTGTGTTGGTTGCAAATCCCATGTCCTCGCACCCCTGACTTTCCGCTAGCAAAAGTTCAGTATAAGATTTAGCTCAGAAAGAAAATAATAGGGAGATTCACTTGTATTTATTCAAAGCTACTTGTTTTAATATAGAAAGTAAGGCAAAATCTCTATAACGTTATAGTTTATTCAGTCGCTCTTTAGAGCTTTCCTCACTTGCATTTCTTAAATGTTGATTTTTATTTTGTGTTGAGTACTTTAATACCAAATCATCAAAAACGCAATCTGGTAACCTGAGCCGCATTACAACTTCAATACAGCACTGCCTCATTCTGTGCTAAACCACAGTTCTTTGACAAAAAAACATGATAAAGAGCTACATTGTACAAAACACAGTACAGCCAGCTGCAAATATTCCAGGGCTATCCAGTAGTAAATAGCATAAAGTACAGAATTTGTGGAGGCTAATGCTCTCATTCATTCCTGGATTTTTTTTTTTTTTCCGTAAAGTAAAAATCAGATAAAGAAAGCCATGTAAAATCTGCCTACCATCAGCTGAAAGCATCAAGAAAACTGAGCGATTTTATCGCTTATCTGCCAAATGAGAACACGGTGCAAATATAGATGTACTTTCAGAGCTTTAAACTAGATTTAAGAGTGAACTAAAGCTCTAGATTCTTTCTCCTCCGTGCTCCAAAAAATTGGGTTGGACTTTGCTTATGTGGATCAAATCATACTGATTTTACCACTTTGATTGAGAAAGAAAACTTGGAAGAGTTCAGACTCTTAGTGTCACTGAAATATGTTATATAAAAATAAATCTTCAGAAAATGTGTATGCATAAAGTAACTGAACATGTAGGCTTTTTCCAAGAGGCCTGTGTAATGAATGAGGTTGATGTATGGGACCTGTCTGCCCAGCTTTGTTGGTGAATGTGATGCAGATTTTCTTTCCAAATGGGAACAAAAAAGCAACGAAGTTGCTTTGAAAGTGTACAGACATGCACAAGTGCAACCAGAACAGAACATTTTTGATCTCTGAGCTCTCATCTTGCTGAGCTACATGGATACTAACAGCAAAATGAAAGGTAAAAGCATGCAATTCCAGGAGCACAGGAACTGTTGTGGACTGGTTTTCATGAAACTGCATATAATGGTTGATATTGAAATCTGACATTTTCCCATGGCTTGGAAGGATCTCCTGTCTTTACCCTAGGGTTATCATCCTGTTTTTTAAAAGGCAGAAAATTATTTTGGTCTCCCCAGTGTCAACATTTCTGGGGACAAGTAAGTGCACAAGCCCAGCTTGCAGCTTTTCCTTCTATTGACGACATGTTTTTACTCAACATAATATCTTTGATACTAGTTTTACTTGCAAATGTGGCTGATATGGGAAGCTTTGGGGAAAAACAGATAAACGAATGTGATTGCATCAGCCTTGTTTTCTGAGGAAACCAGGCTTAAAAACCCCTTTGCACATCTATAGATAAAGAGGAGAGTTTTGGGTGACCCCTTCTTGAAAAAGATTGCTCAGTAGGTAGAATATCCTTTTCCAAAATGCTACCTGAGTCTAATATGACAGTTGTAGGAAAACTCCCTCTTGCCAGGCATATCCTGAAGTGGTGCCAGAGGCTTGCTGGCTTTGAGACATGTTAGGAGTTATTCATAACTCAGTGTGGGTACCTACGAGCACTGGAATGTGCAAAGTGATTTTTCGAAACCCACACAGAATCTTCTGAAGATGGTCATATTTGATGTAGGCTTTTTCATGTTATAGAAACTGTGCATAAGAAATCATAGCATGCATAAATAGTGCCAAGACTTGAAATTCTAGCCTTTTCCCAGGGAGACAGTTCCCACATCTTTTTTTCTTCCCCCCCCCCCCCCCTCCTTTTTTCTTTTTTGGTCATGCTGTGGCCAGGAGATGAGTAGGAAGTATGATATTGTATTTTTGACATGGTGAAGATTACACTTGTGTTGCTGTAGTTCTAAGTGAATATCTGTGATATTTAGTTATGCCAGTACCACCAAAGCATTAAAAAGAATTTCTGCACAGTCAGAACTTGTCAGGAAGAAGGCTTAAACTCAGATAGATTTGTTTAAGTGGTTTCTTTGTTTTCCTAGAGCGGTTAACACAGGCTAGGCCTAAGTCTGGCTGTGCTGAAAAACAGCACTTCTCCCGAAGCTCCATGAAAGATATGGGTACTGTGGTTGTTGCAAGGAATTTTAATGATGACTTGTTTTTCTTTAAAAATGAACAGCTTTGTGAGTAGATGCAGAACTAGAATTTGATCTCTTTAAAATATTTTTTTTTATTCTTCATTGTCATATATTAACGTTTCTTAGGCTAACAAAGGGAACAGCCTTAAACAAAAATACCAAGTAATAGGATGAACAGGATGACTGAAATCTACGCAGCATATTTCGAAACACTACTAGAGACTTTAAGTGATTCTAGGTGACAAAATATGCAGCAGAATACATAGATGTGACACACTATACAGTATGGACTATCATCATGATACCTGTTTGAGATCAAGAAAGAATTTTCCCTATTGGCTGATGACGGCTCAGTATTGATTACTGAAAAAGGATGGCTGCTCATAAGGTGAAGGTCTCTGATATGCCATAGGCATGGTATAAAAATGGTGGCAAAGATGAGAAAGAGCATGCTGTCAAATATTCCTGCCACGGAGCCTTGGACTACTTGTTAGAGAAACATGTATTTTTTAAAATTGAAATCTGAGTGATTTTTTTTTTTCTAAAAATCTTAAAGTAGTGAAATTTATTCTGAAAAAGTTGAACTTTTGAGTCTCTTCTAAAAGCATAAGTTCCTTTTATTTTTATTCTAACTTCCTGAAGATGGTTATAACCAGATACTTTTCATAAGTCTCAGGTCAACAGATCTCTAAATGTATTTCTTTCTGTGGTGATAAAATAATCTCTTCACGAAAGCCTGAGTTTGTAGGGGACCTTCTCAGTCATAGAATACTTCCAGACTCTGATAACATTAAATAAATTAAGAATTTGTCTGCTCTTCTCACTACAGAGATCCATCCCATATGTTTGTTGTGCTTATTGTCAGTAGAAGAAGAGGTCAAACAGCTATTCCGTCCTGTACTGTTTTGTGTCAATGTACAGGAGATACGCCAAAGAAGTTTGGGGTCTTGCATTCCAGCAGCGAGGAACTTGCCTGCTCTGTGACAGAGAAAGGGTTGCTTGCTTGGTTTTTCTTTTACTGGTGGCAGGTCCATTGAACCAGCCTCTATGTTAGGAAGTAAATTAATAGTGTTTTGGCAGTCTTTTCAGATTACACAGAAAATGTGAAGTTTACAGGAGATCATTGGGATAAATAACTTCCTTTCTGCAAGTGGTTCAGTGCGTGACTGTAGACGTGATGGAACAATTTGAGTTGGCGTCGATTAAAGGTCAAACAGATGGTTATCCCCTTACTTGCCTTGGGGCAGATGTGCTTTTTCGTGTTGTCTTTTTTTATTTGAAGTACCAAATACACACCAATAGGTGATGTAAGGAAAGATTCAGCTACCTTCCCCTCTTCTTTTCTTACCTGAGAAGGTATGGTCCTGACCTATAGAAATTCTGCAATGTCAGATCAGGCTAAATTACAGCCCTTATTGCTTCACAGACTCATGGCTTTGGAGCTGGCCTGTAGTTTCTGGCTGCTGAATAACTGCATGGTGGGTGGCAGAGAGGGACGCTTAGGGGAAGATCATCGTACCCCATGGGGCAATGATCCCTGTGAGTGACCAATTCTCTGCGGTCGGAAAGAAGGAAGTGGGGACATGAGCTGTCTGCACTTTCTGACCAGTTTTGCAGTAAAATGCCTTTTCTGACGTATGAGGGAGCAGAGTGGAGTGTTGGCATTTCGGCTATCTCTGATCTTTTTGATGCTTTTTCCCTTTAAGCAGAGTAGGCCTCTAGCCCGGCCTCTGACCAGGCCTTTCCTTATTTCTTTGCGATCGCAGCCTGGCTGTGCTGGGCCGCTGTACGAGCTGGGGCGTGCACAGCTGACAAGGCCCCTCTCTGCATCTCCCACCCTTTTGGCAGAGCAGGAGTGCAAATTTTAGAACTTTCTTGCTCTAATGGCTGTGAAAAGCAAACACAAGTGGAACACACTCTGCAGATCGATTCTGAACTGCTGAATGAATGCTTTCAAAAACATTTTCTTTCTTTGCCAATTTACTGCCTTTTGGGGTTTTTTTGTGTTTTTTTTTTTGTTTTTTGTTTTTTTTGTTTTTTTGTTTTTTTTTTTTACTTTTTCTATGCTATGGCTTTCAAGCCTTCCGGCTTGAAAGGCAAAGATACTATTTCAAAACCTTTAGAGTCCTGAAATCAATAAATGAGGAAGATTCTCTTCTTTGTTTTTGAGCAGCACGTAAGGACAAAAGCCACCCCTACTGGATGCGGACACACAGAGTGAACATAGATGGGTTTTGTTTTTCGTAAGCTCTAGTACAGACTGTATCTCTTGGTGAGAAGAGTGGTTATGAGAAGAAGGAATTGTTGAATGGCAAAACAGTCATAATCTGCATTTGGTCATTGATCTTTGGGGGCTTCAAATCAGATGACCTGAGCCTGAAGGCTGTTCTGACTTCAGTGGGAGCAGAGTTTGGGGAGCAATGGTTAGATGTCAATTTTGCTTTTCCTCTTCTCTTTCTTGGGCTATCCTATGTGGAAAAGTCCTAGTCTTTAATACACACGCACATCAAACCTCCTGCTGAGCAGGGCGATTTGGGAACCCCCTACGTGGGCTGTAAGACCCCTGATTAAAGAACACCACTGGAGTGCATTTCTGACTCCCTGTATGGGAAATCTGTGATGAATCAAAGCAGCAGTGACACACTCGCTCTCCCTCCTAGTAGAGAAGGACCCGGCCTGCAGGAGCAAAGGGCTTACTGTTAGCCTTCACAAAGCATAGGACACCCCAGTGCTGTGAATACCCAGAGCCCTGGTGTAGAGGGGAGCAGATTGCAATCCAGAGGGGTGCTTTTTGCTGTGTGTGATCCATGGGTGTGATAAAAGATGGTTATCAGGCTAGAAGCCCTTCAGGACATGGTAGGAATGAGAAGCTCCTGGAAGGAGGACTTAGTTATGTGGGAAACAGTCTAAAGAGGAAGATAAGAAGTGCAGAAAATCAGGTGGATTCCCAGTGAGATAGCGTGTGGCAAGGAGGAAGGTGGATAATACAGAGTATACAGAGAGTTAGGTGAACAACAGTACATGGGAAGTGAGGAAGGTGACCAGAGGGAAGAACAAAAAGAAGAAAAAGCAACTTGGCTATAATGGGCTGTGAAATGCAAAGGGAAAGAGAAATGAAGGCAGTCTCAAAATACGAAATACATGTTTTATTAATTGGGTGGAGCTGCCAGATGAACTCCTTTCCCCCAAGTCACCAGGATAATCTCTTTATTTTACTGCAGCTCATCCACTAGTCTAGCTGGCATGAGTTATAGCCTTTTACAAAATGGACATGTATTGCAAGCAGAGCTGACCTGTAAAATAAGAGCTTTCTTAAATGGAGGAAATTATTTGGCTCTACAGACAAGATTACAGTCTCCTTTAATGAAAGTTTTGTATTAGACTTTCCAAAAGAGATAGAGGGAGGCCTTGCAGCAATTGCATAATTTTAAATATTAAGGGTGTAAATTTGATAAAGCCTCAAACCATGCATGAGGCTTAGTTTCCCCACATTTTCAAGACAGATTGTACATTGGCTTATGAAGTTCAATTTTGTTTCTGATATTTTTAAAACTGAATTTACTTTCTAGTACATCTGTGATTTCCTACCAGTTAGTTTCCTGGATTATAAACAGGGAACACAATAGAGAGATGGTTACATCCTGTTACATATGCTTCTTTGAAACTTTGACCCTTTATGGATGTCCTTGTTTCCTTGCAATGATTTTTCAGTGTTTACTTTTACTTGAGAGAGCAGAATGTATAATCGGTCTCTGCTAATTTTAAGGGTAGTTCTCAAAATGAAGGATGGTGTGGGACTGACACTTATGGCAGGAATTTCTTCACAAACCTGAGCATTGGTCCAGTATTGTAACTCAGTTGTAAGAACTGCTAGCATGACGCATGCTGGGGCAAATGAATGGTGTGTTTAGTCCAGTGTGTTTTCTTTGACAATTGCCAGAAGCAGAGACATTTCAGAGAAAACAGTCTTGCTTCTGCGACTCCACTGTGGTAGGAAATGTCCTGCAGAACCACTTTGAAAACTGACTTTGCTATAAACAGAACTAAGAGCCAAAAAATATTTTTCTGCCTTAGTGAGCATAAGTGTTCTTACTGACACAAAAATGAAGTCTCTGTTTTTGCTTGTGTCGTGTTAACTTGTTTGATAATTCAGTTACTAGTAACAATTGTGTGAGTTGTATGTACACACATTCAACAGGATGCTTAAATAAGTTACTTGCATAATTGTGCAAAATGGAAATGAATAATTTGCTGTCAAGTAGGTCCTTGCAAACAGTATTTACCCAAGAAACTCTTAAGGACAGTATGGGGGACAGGAAAGAAAGAAGAGATAGGGAAAAAAATTGAACAACACAGGAATTAGACTGTATAGAGGAAGTGAAGGTGCAAGAACACTCAACACTCGGTATGAGTTTGCCATGAGTAGATTTGGGTTGAAAATCAGGAGCAAACCTATCAGAGCAGTGAGAGACTAGAACTGCCTTCCATGAGCGCTATGGACCAAAATGACACTTTCTAAGATGGAAGGTTAACTGCTTATGAAAGCCTTATGAAGTGTGCAGCTATGAGGCCAGGAGCTATGGTAGTCCAGGTAGCACTCTCATGTTCTGTGTTTCTGCAGGAGGCTTGTGCACATGGTTATCCTTGTGTACAGCCATGGTGTACAGCTTGGAAGTGAACGTAAATGACCATAACATGGTGCTTATTTTCCCATGTTAAACCATAATCTTCAGTATGAACAGTAGACAGTTAAGGGTCAGACTGTATGTTGCACAAAAAAACTTTGACATATCCTTTTATTTCAAAAGATATACTATTAATAATAAATGTCACGGTAATCATTATGAGGCTACAGCTCATCTTGCATTCAGAAAGTGGAAATCTCCTTTACTAACTATTTCTGAGTTTTTGTCATTAGCAGTTACTATTTTATATGCAATCACATAATAACACTAGACAATAAACGGTAGTAATCAAGCAGATTTAATTTTGTTTTTAAAAAACTTTTCATGTGAGACCCAGTCCTCACCTCTACTGAGAACAGGCAGAGAGACATGGGCAAAATCTGTGTTAAGGTTATTACAGTTCAACCTACAAAATTGGTGGCATTGCATTTTTAGTCTTTGTGTAGATCCACGCATGAATATTATACTGATTTTTTTTAATAATAGAAGAGAGTTTGCGCACAAGCCAATCAATTCCTAAATCCATCTCTTCAGACCAGTATGTATGCACTATAAATCAGGAAACTCATGAAAAATGAAAACTGTTGTTATCATATTAGAAAATTTTGCTCTCTTTGGCAATACATATATAATGCCAGTTCCCATAATCGACTAGACTTTTCCCTGTACTTTCAGAAGCCTGCAGGCTAAATGGAAGTGAATGCCATGGGCATTATGGTCTTGATTATATGGTGTATCCATTTTCATATCCTGGATGTCTGATCATAGCCTCTGGGCATCTGTAACAGAGGAGCAGGTCTACTAACTTGTGCATTCGTTACTTGTATCCACAGCTGCACTTTATAATGGTTTGGAGCACTTCTGCTGCTAAAACTGCTGTAAGAACTATTTTGGGTAAGTCACCCTGAATGGCTAATTTTGTTCTGGCTATTAGGTTTCACAGGTACAGCTCCTCATTAGATCCCAACTATTCTTCCCTGAGACTGCCATGCTTTCCAAGTTCTATTTTCATTCCTTTTTTCACTCCTGTTCCTCTAATAATCAGTGTCCCCGTGGGCTTCTAAAAGCTTACACTGCTTGAGTCACTCGGAACAATGTTTCAATATTAGGTTTCTATGACAAGAATGTGAGGTGTCATGCAGAAAACAATAATATATGTTTTTATAAAAGACTGAATTGGAGGGTAAGGGACAAGGAGGAGGTATAGGGAATTTGTATTTTACTTTGTCAGTCTTCTGCAAAATGATATTTGCTTTTCATTCTAAACTCAATGTTTCTATTGTTGGGAGGGAAAAAAGTAAAAAGTAAGACTAAAAATTTGTTTCTCTATTAAATGCACTAGTTTCAGTTTCTGGAATTTTGACTTTTAGAATCATAGAATAGTTGGGTTGGAAGGGACCTTTAAAGGTCATCTAGTCCAACCCCCCTGCTGTAGGCAGGGACATCTTCAACTAGATCAGGTTGCTCAGAGTCCCATCCAGCCTGACCTTGAATGTTTCCAGCACTTCTTGGTCAGTGTTTCAATTTAACCACATGAATATACATTTATCAAAATGCAAGAGGAGACATTTTTCCTCTACTTTCTGGGGAAAAATCTTGGTAGCACTAACCAGAGAAGTCACAGAAATTCAAAGTAAGCAAGTTGAGCAGTCTTTGTAATTTTTGTGAGGTGGTTTGCTTTCCCATCTTGAAAATCCTCTTACTGTCTTCTCCTGCACCTTGTCCCTGAAATAATTCTGCTGCTTCTCAATAAATGTTTTCCTCCAAAGCATTGTGGAGTCCAGCTATTGATAGTCTCCCCAGTGTATATATAGATAGCAAAATGCTCTCTTTAAAGCAGTCATTGAAATTGTCATTGAAGATCCTGTTCCCAAAAGTCTGTGCCTTGACAAAAATATATTTAAACAACAACGTTTGGGGGTGGGGGTGGTATTGGTGTGGTTTTCTTGTTGTTTTTAAATTGTGGGTTATTTTTTAAGAGAGATTCAGCCTGAGTAGTAGTAATTTTAAATAAATGTATTTCTGTGTGGTAACTAGAGGCTATTTGACCTGCCTGGCTTGCTTTATCTAGTTTGGTGTGCTGTTCTGCTGCATGGAAGCAGGATATGGTATTTACACTTGCACAAATTGAAGGTCCAGTCCTCTTGGCTGGCTGTGCAGAAGAGTAACTTTCTCAACCTGTGCTTTTGCAATGATGGTGCTGCTTGGTACATGCATCCCCAGGCAATTTGTCTTCTTTTAAAAAGACTTTTTTCAGTCTGAAATTTGTGCTCCTGACAGTCCTGGTTAGTGTCATGCAACTCACCTAGCCAGTTCAAGCGGGCAACCAGACTGCTGTGAAGGATGAGGCACAAGACATGCTTTCTCTAGCCTTGGAGAGAATGGTTCTGCCTGTGTGACTAACCTACCTACCTGATTTTCCTACAAGGGTATGAAGACTTGGGAGACTTATGAAAAGTCACGAGTGAAAAGGCTGAGAATAAGCTGATTGGGTAAGATAAGAGATGTAAAGTTGTTGTGGTGAAAGCCCTACAAGTATCCCATGCTTGAAATTTTGTGTGTATGGGTTGGACCAGTTATGCTGGACATGATATATACACAGAAAAGGCAGTCTTTGCATTGAAGCATTCATGGCTTCAAAAGACAGAAAAAAATATTTCTCCTATTCCCATTTTACAGAAAGGAGCAAGAGAGAGATTAAACGTTTAGCTCAAAAATGCCCAGGAAGCATGATAAAGTAGGAAACGGAGCTTGAAGCTTTTGTGTCCCAGTCAGCGTTCTAAAGAAGGACCAGCTTTTAAGAGGCACATGTCCTGAATACTCTGTTATTAATAGTGATTTACATAACAGCTTGTAGCCCGATTTCAATATTACAGAATAGGACTCACTCTTCTTTTGTGAAAATGACCTGGATTTATATCAGCAGTAGTAAAATACTGTTGCAGTGAAGGGCTGTGAAGAGGGGGGAGGGAGTATGAAACTAAAAATAAGAAATATGTACAGTACATAATTCTAACAATGTTATCTGAAAGACAGTAAAAATAGACTCAATTAGATATTGTCAGATCTTTTTTTCTCCGTGCAGCTGCCTAGCCAAATATGACAATTTTTCAACAATATAAAAGTTCTAACACAATGCATGATACATTGTACTGAATTCATTAACACTTTGCTACCTTAAACATCATTGTAAAGAAGGAAAATAATGTAAGGGAAGCTTGTCATTTTTTTTGTTGTTCCTTTTGTTTCTGTGACATGTTTGGAACTGCATGCCTGTGAGAGTTTTGTGATCTAAATTTAATGATCCTAAAAGGGATTTAGTAAGATATTGTTCTTTTCTCCTGCAGACATCCCTAGGCTGAGTGCTACATGAAAAGTGTGTCTCAATTATACAAAAAAATGTAATTTATCTTTAAAAATAAAAAGCCTTTTCATGCAGTATTTTCACTGGGATGTATCCTTAGTGTAGAGCTTTCCTAGCTCTGCTTTGCAACAGTATAATTCCTATAGAATGAGAATTTGCATACAGTGTACAGAATATCTGTATGGACATGTGTACCCCCCCTTTTCATGAATAAAGACATTATGATGACAGTTGATATATTTGGCTTTGATTCGGCATTGAGATCTGCAGATCTCTGCTCTCATTCAGTGTTGTCAATTTACAGAATTATTACATTGTCGATCACAGTGCAGATATTAAAACTTTAAAATTCAGATCTTCAGCTGCATTCAACTGAAACATTGGGTCCAGTTCTAATCCTTGTTGTGCAAACCAGCTCTTTTAGCTACCATTTTTTTACAGAGTACTATGTTTGAGATAGACATCTGCAAAATTATTGGGGCTTATGTTGGAGTTAAAAGTAGGAATAACATGTTGATCCTATAAAGTAAAAAAAACCACTGCTTTGGGCACGCTATTGGGCTTAAGAATATTTTTTGTGGATATAATGTGCTCTGTCATGTACATATGGCTTGACCATCTCACTTGAACTACAGAGAAAGCCCCTAGGAATCAGAAGAATCTGACATATTTTTTGAAAGGAAATAAGGCTGAAGACTGAGAAAACATATTTATTATTAGGCAATATAATAAACTTATACATCTCTTATTATTTTCTCTTTTGTCTCAATTTACTGCAATGTGTACTTCTGGCAAATTATTTGGAAATATTGCATTCCAAGTTGGACAAAACTTAACTGGGGTTCTTTTGCTATGCCCTCTTACCCTTAGCCCTGGGAATCAGGAATTATATCTATCCCATGCGCTCAAAGCATGAGCAAAGAGGATTGCTGTGATTAACTAATCAGGATATAGTAGGTGATAGCAGCTAGTTTCTGGGAGGTTAGGCTAGAGTACTCTTCACTCCTAACAAGGAATTCATAACTGTATAGATCTAATTTTCCTGTTGCTGTCTTCTGTGGCACCTGTCAGAAGTGGTCATTCATTGCTGTTTGGCTTGTATTGCTTCTCAGGACTCTGCAACTCCAGCCCAGGAGTGACAGAAATGTAGAACGTTGGTTTGATGTGGAGTTTGCGTTGCTGTATATACATGTACACGCATGTACTGGATAATCTGTTTCTCCTTTCTAAAGTGGACTTTGGAAAACTGCTTCCTCTTTCAGATACTGGTCACACTTTATATGAAAGGAGTAAAGGAAGCTTATGAAGATGAAAACTACACAGAGGAATGAATTTCCCTAGGAGTCTGGTCTTAATATTTACACTGAAGAACTGATAAAATTTTGAGTCTGACAGCAGCCTATTTCAGCTCTTAATGGATGTTTTGCAATGTATTAATTTGAATTTTCCAACCCATATGGAGTTCGTCCAGTTGTATTTATGGTCTGACAGGCACCAGTACAGATTGAGTTGTGTCTTTGCATTGGACCCTGTAAGCTTGGTTCGTAGCACTTTGCTGGACTGAATGTCTCTGCTCTAGCATTGCTGTGTGGCCATGGCATACAGCTAAAACCTGCTTACATATGCTGAGGAACTTGTCCGGTATGGCAGGCAGTCTTTGGTAATACTTTTGGTAATTCTTTGGTAATACTGAAGTGGTCCACTAGTAGGCTTTGTGACGGTGCTCTTCAGAGAGTAAAACAGCAACATAACTGAAAGTATGTGCTACTAAATTATGTAAATTATGTGTAGCCATTTCTAATTTGGGAATATGCGGTTTACTAATCCTTTATTTAGGGATATGAGGCCTGATATCTTAGAGTTCAACAGAAGTAATTACACTTAGCCAATCAGCCTTGATGATTTATTTACTTTATGAATTTCACCTTAGGATCCAGGGGGAGCAAGAGGGAATGGGACTATGTTGCGCTAAATTCGGCTAATGTTTGCTAAGGCACTCTTGGCTGCTTTTCATAGCATTGCTGTGGACTTTTAAACAGTTGAAGGATTTCTGTTCCAGAGAGGTTTGGGTTTGAGTGGTGAATCAGTCCCTCATCTTAGTTACAAAAGTGTCCATTTGTTAGAGCTCTTCAAGATCCTTTCAGATGAAAGATGCTAATAGATGTAAGATAATGGGTACATGCAAGATTGTCGTCATTAATAAATATTGAAGAAAAAAAAAAGCTCTCTGTGAACGATGTAAAATAACACCAATGAGTATTTAATCTGCTTTTTTAATTGAATTTTCAGCTTAAAGAGGGGAACTTTTCTTCTTGTTTGAAAAAATGAAATAGAAAAATGAATATTGAAATGTATTGGCTTGGGATTTTCAACGCAGTTTAAATAACTAATTAAGAAGAAGTTGCAGGGAGGAAAAACATTAAAATATGCAATAATTTATTTTTAATAAGTGTAAAACAGATTATTTTAATTACCACATATTTAAAAATATGGGGTAAATAAAATGCCTTAAGTTGTCATTCATAGAGATTTGGAATTGAAGTGTAGAGATTAAAGCCTTTTATCAGTAGATGTAGACAAAAGACTTGGAA
>VZTQ01008301.1:0-37552 GCA_013400755.1 Pelecanoides urinatrix
CTTGAACCCCAGACGCTGCCTGCAGAACGCCGTGACGCCACACGCTTCCTCCTGCCCGATGCCCAGTGGCACGTGGCGACGCCTCAACCACTTGACTCGTGCTTAACGCCGACCTGAACTAACACGGCTGCGTCGCGAGCACCAGGGCCTCATCCGGGTGGGATTTAGCGCCTGAGGGTGTCCTGGCTGGGGAGGCTCCCGCGGGACCGGGGAGCCCGGGGCAGCGCGTCCGCTCAGGCCCGGAGGGGAAGCGGCCGGTCTCGGCGGTGGGTTGGCAGGAAGGCTGGCCGCGCTGGTGCGGGAGGCCAGCAGCACCGACACTGTTAAAGCGGGCCCGGAGGGCACGGCCGCCATCCCGGGCCTCCACACGCGGCTCCGCGGCGGCGGCGCGGCCCGTGGTAACGAGCCGCCCCGCAAAGGCTGCCGGGAAGGAGCTCCGCCCCCCTCGACCGGCGGTGAGCTGTGATAGGCGGACATCGTCCGGAGGGAGGAGCCCGCTCCCTGCCCCGCCCCTCGCGCCGGCAGCGCGCTCTGATAGGCTAGCGGCGCTCTTATAGGAGGAGCCTGCACCGGCCCCGCCCCGCGCGGGCGGACTACAGCTCCCGCCGTGCTTCGCGCGGCTGCGCTCGGAGCGGCCGCGGAGCAGCAGGACCCGTCCCCGCCACCCCCCTCCCCGCAGCGGTCGTCGCGCCTACGCCAGCCCCCGGCTTCGTTCGCGGCCTACCTCGGTTCCTCGGCATGGCGCGGCCCCTCGTGCCCAGCTCGCAGAAGGCGCTGCTGCTGGAGCTCAAAGGGCTGCAGGAGGAGCCCGTGGAAGGGTTCCGGGTCAACCTGGTGGACGAGGGGGACCTCTACAACTGGGAGGTGGCCATCTTCGGCCCCCCGAACACCTACTATGAGGGCGGGTACTTCAAGGTGAGGGGCTGGGGGCAGCAGCGGGGTGTGCGGTGTCGGGAGGACCGAGGTCTCGAGGAGGCGAAGCTCTGGTGGCGTGGGGGGGGCTTGGTGTGTGTGTGTGGGAGACCTGGGGAGCAGAGGTGTGTGGTGGGAGATGGGGCTTAGGAGGGACGAAGGCAGAGTAGGTGATGTTGGGGGACGCACTGGGGGGAGGATGCCTTGGGAAGGGATTTTAGAAGGTGCAGAGACCGCAGGAGAGCAGGGAGACCCTGGGAGGGGGCTTTGGGGCAAGAGGGAGCAGGTCTTGGGGGTCGGGTTGAGGTGGGTACTGGGGGGGCATGATAAGTGTGCTCCTGGGCTTGAGGGGGTGATGAGGGCCAGGGAGACCTGGGACACCTTGGGGACATTGGCGCTTCGGGAGCTGGGGTGTTCCTGGGGTGCCTGCAAGGAGGAGCCGGGGTGGAGAAGGGAGCTTGTGTGCGAGTGGCTGCTGCCAAACTAGGCAAGGATTCCCTTTGTTGGAAGAGGGATTTGGCCCCCCCAGGGGCTCTGCCTTCAAGGGCTTTTCCTCCTTCCTGCCCCCTCCATCCTCCTGGTCTGTGGGCGCAGGGGAGGGAACTCTGGGTCTCTGGTGTTCCCTCTCCTGGGGGAGATCCAGGGATTCGCCACCAAACCAGAGGGAAGAGACAAAGGTCTCTCCTGTGCAGGCACAGACCGAGCGAGCAGCTTGAGGGGGGGAGCGGGTGTCGTGGTTTGGTTTGGGGGGGAGGAGGCGTGCGCAGCCTGACTGCGCAGTCCCTATCAGGAGGATGTGTATGTGCTCTTCCCAGGTGTTGTGCAACCTGTGTAGCTGTTTTCTTCCTCTTTCTCATCCTCCCTCCTCCACTACAAGCTCCTCTGTCTTCATCCTGTTGCTGTCAGGGTGGGGATGCACCCGGGGTGACTCAGCCCGAGGGTCAGCTGTGCCCCAGAAGCTGGGTGGCTTATTTTTTCCCATGGAGTGGTGGCAGGCAAGTTTGATGCTTCAAAGTCAGGTTTTATCTCTTTACTGAAATGGAGTCTTTTTCTGTAGCCTCTTTTGGCACTGGGCCCTTTGAACTCTTGCCCTTTCAGCAGCTCATGGTCCTGTTTTGTGCCTGAGAGATCCAGACTCAGCACTGTTGGGTGGCAGTAGTTGAGACTTTCTGCATAAGAGGAGAGTGAAGGGGCCAAGTCATCTTCCAGCTTGTGGTAACGTCGGCCTGTTTGTGTACAGCAAAGCGGGGTTGCTTTCCGAGCCCCCTTTGGGATCGCTTTCCCTCGGGCTGGTTTTGTTCTGATCCCCTCTGACACAACAAAGGGGATTATTCTGTGAAGTTCAGCTGTTTGGCCAGAGCCCAGCACGGGGCCGCGTGTTGCTGTGTGCGTGCCCTGGGCTGCCTGGAGCTCTGCGTACACACAACACGCGTCCAGCCCCAGCTGCCGCCTCGCTTTTCCTTCGTTCCACCCCTTGTCCTGTGCCACAGAGCACAGAGCGGTCAGACAAAGGGCCGGCAAGGCCGTAACCTGTGTAGGGACGGACCCGCTGTGGTCGGGGGCTCCTTGGACTCGCAATCTGTGCCGGGGCCAGATCCTGGCAGGGTGGGAGTGGGGTGGAGAGCGAGGGGTTGGGACCCAGGATGGAGCCGGGGTTGCTCAGGGCAGCGGGGAGGAGGACAGATGTCTCTCTGCCTTCTATACTAATCTTTCAACGGCTCTGAGCTGGCGACTGGCTTTGGCAGCATCGTCTATTGTCGAGGCTGTAATTCCAGAAGCATCCGAAGCCTCGTTTGCAGTTACCGTCCTGAATAGGGCCCGTGCCGGGCTCGTGGGGCTCGTTCCACGGGTGAAGAGCAATCCCGGGTCACTGTCCCTCGCTGCTGGGCAGAGCCGGGGTAGTTCACACAGTCGCTTCACGGATCCAACATCTAAATTCTCGTGTACGTGAACTGAGGGAGCAAACAATGTTCAGGGAGTTGTTGTGTGTTTTAAGTCTTCACCATTTTTTTGTTTGTTTCTGTTGGCTTTTTTGGGAGCAGCGGCTGAATCTCATTATGGAAGTTTGCTTTCAGAGCCTGGAAACACTCGAAAGCTGAAATAGTCACCGCAGGTTATGCAGCGATGCTGGGAGGAGCTGCCCCCATTCTCCTGGGGCGCCTGGCACTGGTGGGCTGGGGCAGCAGCTCTCTGGGGAGGATGGCACGTTGCTGGACATCTCCGTGCCACCTCAGGGTTCCCCTTCTCACTCGGAGGCCGACAGCGGGCCTGCCTTAGTACCTCGGGTTTCGTGGCCATCGCCCGCAGGAGTAGCCAGCGGCGGGCCAGTTGTCTCTGCTGGCGCTGGAGTCGTGGACTGCGGCGTGATCTTCATGTGCTTTTATTTTTAGCACCTGAGCTACGTGCTGCGGCCAGTTTTGACTTGGTCTCTTTTTTTTCAGTGGTGACGGGCTATTTTTAGAGATTCAGTGTGTTAATCGGAGCACCGAGCACCTGATGCTTCCTTCCCTGTGAGCTCTGAAGAGTAAACAGCCTTTTCTCCAGTGGTGTGGCCATTGCGTGTCCCTGACAGCAGGACAGACTCACAGTCTGGCTCCGAGTGCTGCTCATTGTTCAGGCGTGCGGCTCGAGCCGGAGCCCCCAGCCCGTCTGCCGCCTTACGAGGCCCTCGCCCGCCGCTGTTTGCCATCCAGGAGCAGCCTGCCCTCGGTGTCGTCACCCTGTGCCGTGGGTGCTGGTGTGGGAGGGGGCAGTGAGCGTGCGAGGCGTGTGCCGGATCAGCACCGCGAGCTCCCGCTGCGGCCCGCTGCCTCCCTCCGCGACAGAGTACCGGGTTAGCACGGTGGAGAAGAGCTTATGGAGCAGGATGGTGGTGAAGGAGCTGCCGCAGCTCGCAGGCCCATCCGCTCGCTGCCTTCTGCGCGGTGGCAGGGCAGCCACGTTGCCGGTGTCCTGCCTGCAGAGCTGGCAGGCGCGGAGGCTCTGTCTCTGCAGGAACGCAGCTGGACTTGGCAGAGATTCCTTTTTCCTGGTGGTGTTCGGAGATCTGTGGTTTCCTTCCTTCTCCCAAGCTGATGCTCGCTTCTCCTTATTGTTTCCTTGCAGGCTCGTCTCCGGTTTCCCATCGACTATCCCTATTCTCCTCCTGCCTTTAGGTTCTTAACCAAAATGTGGCACCCCAACATCTATGAGGTAGGTCGCCTGGGACAGCGTGGGGCCTCTTGGACAGGCGTGGGGGGACGTGTCCGTCTATGGCGACGGTACTGGATGAAAATGCCAGCCTTTGGCATTGGAGCACGGCATTGGAAACTCAGCGCCTTTGGCGTTTAGTGCCTGGCACTGGAAATGCAGCTAACGAGCTTACGACAGCCGGTCTCCTGTCCTGGAACTGGTTTCAGGTCAGCCAGACTTGAAAGCTCCTACACTTGGCTAGCGGGGATGTCGTGCTTACACCAAGAATCGATGCAGAGCGAGTGATGTGTGCGGCCCCGGGGCTGTGTGCCTGCCGTGGATTGCTGCTGGGGGGCCCGTGGGGTTGGGCTGTGTCGGGTGGGCACCGGGAGGGCTGTGCTGGGGATGCAGCGCGTTTGGGCATCGGACAGCTGATGGTTAGGCAGCCTCGTCTGTACTGTGCTGGCAATCGTGGGGTGCTTATCTAAGGCCTGAGGCTGTGGGCAGCATAGCGGGGACCAGCAGGTCTGCTGTCCCTTCCTAGGGACCAAAAAAGGGCTGGGATTGCCTCACCTGGCTTAAGCCAAAGTGAAGAGCAAGCAGGCTACGGGAACAGAGGACCGAGCTGCTGCTGGAGGGTGCTTGGGGCAGCAGCTCCTAAGGATTCTGTTTCACTTGTGCTTTCAGACCGGCGATGTCTGCATCTCCATCCTCCACCCACCGGTGGACGACCCGCAGAGCGGGGAGCTGCCGTCTGAGCGGTGGAACCCTACCCAGAACGTGAGGTAAGGGCTCGCAGGGAGGGAGCTGCAGGCAGGAGGCTCGTCCGAGGGCAGGGATGGGAAAGTGGGGAGATGGGGACTCCCATCCCGCTCCCAAAGCCTGCGGGAGATGCCTAGAGGTTGTTGAAAGGCGCTTGGGCTGTGTGCTTTGCTGAAGAACAGCTAGAGCTTGCATGGGAACGTGCGTGAGCCCGACAGCCCGTGCGCTGCTGTCTTCTGCCTGGCCTGCTCGTCTTCGCTGAGATACACCCTCGCTGGTGGGCCAGCACCAGGCTCTCCTCCTGACCCACGGGACGCAGGGTGCTGCGACACCGGGGCTGCTGGCATTGCTGGGACACGGGCAGTTGCTGACCCACCCTCAGCTCTTACCTGCTGGTGTTTATCGATTGCCAGGACCATTCTCCTGAGCGTGATCTCGCTGCTGAATGAACCCAACACATTTTCTCCAGCCAATGTGGACGCCTCCGTGATGTACCGCAAGTGGAAGGAGAGCAAAGGGAAGGACCGGGAGTACACGGACATCATCAGGTGCGTGCTGAGCCCAGGCCCAGCAGCGCTGTGGCCCTGATGACAACACTTGCTAAGCTGTGATCTTGTAGGACACAGGATCTTGAGGGCATATCCTGCCCTGTTGAGTCCCATCTGCGGGCTGGTGGGAGGGAAGGATTCTGGCTCCGTGTGTGGCTTTTGGGAGAAGCTTGGCTGGGTGATCTGCCCAGCTTTGCTCTCAGCCTAAGCCCTGGCCCTTGTCGGCTCCAGAGCTGAGGATCTGGGTTCGTAGCAGACATGGTGCCAGCACGGCCTTGCTGTCAGGGCTGTCTCATGGGACCGGCACGTGAAGCTCTTGAGCTGCAAACTGGCCAGCCCTGGCGTGGCGGGGGGGGGCCCTTGGAGCAGGGGTCCGCAGTGCTCCCCCTCCGCTGCCCTTTCCCCAGTCTTCTGTGGGTGAACGACCCATGAGCTGGGGCCGGAGAGGGGAAGGGCTGTGTCACGGGGCGTCCCCGCGGGGTGAGCCGCAAAGCTCCGTCCTCACCCCCCACCTCTCGCCCTCCAGGAAGCAAGTCTTGGGCACGAAGGTGGACGCTGAGCGGGATGGCGTGAAGGTCCCCACCACACTGGCAGAGTACTGTGTGAAGACCAAGACTCCAGCCCCAGATGAGGGCTCAGACCTCTTCTATGATGACTATTATGAGGATGATGAGATGGAGGAGGAAGCAGACAGCTGTTATGGTGATGAGGATGACTCCGGCAATGAGGAATCTTGATGGCCTTCTGGCATTGCAAAACTTACTATAAACTACTGAATTTTACCTCAACTAGGACAAACTGGTTTGAATTTAGGATCTGTCAGCCCTGAAATTAACTCTCTACCTCGCAGGGAGACTGTTCTGCTGTTGCAAAGGAAATCCTACCACTGCCTTTGTAGGAAAAGCAAAAAACAAACCCTATTTTATAAGCTTCCTGGGTGGGGGACGGGTGGGGAGGGGGAAGTCGCATTGGAAGTTCACGAATCCACAGAAACTGGAGAACTGGTGGCTCTGGCTGGATGAGGACTGACGGCAAAACCTGGTGTTGGCAGCCCGTCGTTTGGGCATGTTCAACTCCTCTTCAGCCCCGCGTGGGAGGATCAGTTTGGGGAGGCTGTGGAGCTGGTGAGTGTTCGCTTTGGGTGGGAAGTGTGTGAGCGTTGCGTAGCTTTCTACAGCCCTTGAGGTGTCCGAGCAGGAAGGGCTGCAGGGTGAGCGCTGCAGGGACTGTCCTCGGTGGGACCCTCCTGCTGCCCCTTTCCGTGATGCCGGAGCCGTGTTTGCAGCGAGCGGGTCGGGAAGGGCCGGGACATGGAGCAGGATGTGGCCGGCAGCCCCCGGGCACTGCAGGGCACGGGGACGGGCTGTCTGTAGTTTTTAACTAGCTGGGAGGGATGGGGTAGTTCTGAGTCTTTCTGCTTCTGGTTTTTTTTGGAAACTATTTAATAAAGTACTTCAAGGGAATGGCTTTGTGGCGTGTGGGTGAGGCTCAGCCCCGGTCTGTGCCCGGGCTGCGGGGGTTTCTGTGTCAGCTCCTGCCCTGCAGCCCTGGCAGGGAGGGGTGGGTGGGCTAGCTGCTCTCCCAGGGCTGCGGGTGGGGGCTGCAGGGTGGCCCCTGGGACTTGTCTTCACTCCCTCCCCAACCTCGCAGAGCGAGCAGGAGTGTCTGGGCAGAGTTGCCTTTAGCCTGGAGAGCATCTCTGCCCTTCCCGGGGCAGGGAGGGTGCAGCGTTCACCGCCTCTGCCCTGGAGCCGTGGCCAATGCTCCGTCTCTGCCTGGGCAGAAGGGTGGGCTCTGCCGAGCCCTCAAAACCCTCCAGTGCTGCTCTGGGAAGGCGTTTTTCCCTCTTGCTCCTCCCAAGGCGCTGAGCTCCTCTGAGAGCAGCCGTGCGGCACAGGCACCTCCGCAGCAGCAGACCTGCCCGGGCAGCACCCGGCTGCGCAGAGCGGTGGCCGACGGGCGCCGGGGGCCCTCGCAGCTGCTCTGATCCGGGTGCAGCTGGGTGCACCCTGAGCCCACAGGCCAGGACCGGCTGGGATGTGCGAGCTCCTGCGGCTGCGGTGAGCTCCCAGCTGCCCTGCTCCAGCTGCGCAGCCGAGGGGCATCGCCAGTGCCTCGTCTGGCTGGGCTGGGGAGGTCAGCTCTGCCACCAGCTCCTCGGGGCCATGGTGGGGATGTGTCCCTGGCAAACCGCCTGCCTAGGGCTCTCCGTAACCCTGGTGGGGCTCCTGCCCCTGCTTCCATCCCCCTGGGAAAAGCTTGTCAGGGGGGTAATGAGCAAAACTTCCCCCCCCTTCCCCACCCAGGAGTTGTGCAAACAGGATCAGGGTTTGAGTGGCACCTGCGGCTGCATGTGGCAAACACATGTGCTTTGTTGCCTTAGGAAATGAGGCTAAAAGGTGAATAGGATTATTGTCACTTTACTCAGGCCTGGCAAATGGCTTCCAAGGTCACCCAGCCAGCACGGAGCAGCGGCAGCCCTGGCTGCTGGTTCAAAGCCAGGCCCCCACCTCCTTTTCCTGGGGGGCTGCTCCATGCATCCCCTGCATCTTCCTGCACCCTGGCTGGTCCCCAGCCATGGATATGTCCACCAAATTGCCATCCCATGTACCCCCTGCCTTTGCCAGCTCCTTGCAGCCAGTCATCTCGCTGCTGCACTTGGGATGGTGATGGGGTGGTGTTCCCAGTGGCGTTGGCCTGTGGGTACTGGGGTGTCTGGGAGCGCCCCAGCCTTGGCCCTGCAAAACCGGGCAGCTGGGAGAGGGGCAGCTTCCCTGCTGCTTGCTGTCCCACTAGCAGGAAGGTGCTGGGGCCCTGGGCAGCCCCTCTCCCCCAGCCTGGATGGCTGAGAGCTCTTGGTGGAGCCGGCTGTGAGAGGTGACATGCTGGAGGCTGCCGGGAGCGGGACTGGCTCCTCGGGCAGGGGATGCCGCAGGCTGCCATGTTCTGCCCCATTTCTGCACCGTGGGAGCAGCATCGGCCGAATCCCTCCAGGGGAGCGAGGAGGGGGAGTGCGGCGGATGGGAGGGGGCGGTCGGGCAGGACGTGCCCCGGGGGCAGACGCAGCGCTTGGGGGAAGAAAAGCTCCAGGAGGCTTCAGGAGCTTACAAGAGCCGGCAGATCCCCACGGAGAACGCGGCGGGGACTGGCGCCGCCGGCCCCATTGTTTCGGCTTCTTCCTGCCCCCCCTGCCCAGCGCCCCCGGCTGCGAGCGCTGCACCTCGCTCCCAGGGCTGGGTTAGTCCCGAGTCGGCTGCCGGGACGGGGAAGAGCTGGGGAAGGAGCCGCTGCCCCACAGAGGCCCCTTTGCCCCGGCTGCCTCGGGGCTGAAGCGCCCGACCGTGCCTGGTTATCGCCCGCCCCAGCCCCTCGGGGTTATCAGGCGGCTCCAGCTGGGCTGGTGCCGGGGACTTGAGGCCCCAGCATCCCCCCGGCCTCACGGAAAGTACCGCCCGGGCCGAGATCCCGGGGCCAGGCGCGTTCCCCGCTCCTCGGGGTACCCCCGACCAGGGGCTCCGGGGCCGGCGGCGGCTGTGGGGCACGGCCCCGTACAGCCAGCCAGGTCCCCGGCGTGCAGGGCTGCCGGTTTGTCTTGGCACGGGCCCCGCTGTTGTTCGCGGGAGCTATTGTCCCTTCCGCGCTCCCCGGTGCCGAGGAAGCGTCGCTCGGTTCCCTTCCCACGCAGCCGGCCCCGGCTCACCCCGGCGGCCTGGGGACTCCCCAGCGCCAGCGGAAACTCGCTGGCTCCCCCGTGCCCCGGCCCACGATGCGCCCCGAAGGGCCGCACGGCCGGGGGAAGGTGGGGGGTGCAGCCCCCCGTGCCTGGCCGTGCCTCCCGCCGCGCTCGCTCCCGCCACGCCAGGCGCGCCCCCCGGCCGGGAAGGGACGGGAACTCCCGCCAACGTATTCGTCCGCTCCGCACCGCAATGAGCCCCCACGCTCCCGGGCCGGCACCTCCGCCCGCTCCCCGCGGCTGCCCCGACCTCCAGCCCGTGCCCCCGGCTCCCTGCCGGCGGCCTCCCCGTGCAGCACGGAGCTGTGCGGCGGCAGCGGGGCAGCCTTTTCCCGGGACTGTGGCCTCCCTCCCGCTGCCGCTTTGGTGCCAAATCCGGCCGGGACCCCCCCCGCCCCGCCGTGTGCGGCCGCGAGCCCGGCGCGTCCCCACGCGCCGCCACCGGGCGCTGCGGCCGCTTGTCCCCCGCCGCCCGCCGTCCGCCCCTCCCCGCCGCGCCTTCCCATTGGCTGTCCTCCCGTCTGGTGGGCGTGNTCGGCGCTGACTTGTTTTTCCCGTTAAAAAAAAAAAAAGAGAAATTTTATTCCTCGTAGCCTCTTCTCCTGTTTCTGGGGCTTCCAAGGAGTAAGAGATCGCTAGGCTTTAAAACCTTAAAGATATTCACATGATGCTTAAGTGGGTAATCCCCTAATGAGGAAAGAGCGCCTGGGCTCTGGCCATCCAGGATGGGCGCCTGGAAGCTGGATGCGGTGCTGGGAATGGCCTGTTGTTGGGTACTTGGAAGCACAACCCCCAAACGAGCCGGGATTTGCTGTGTGTTGTTGCTCTGATATTCCATTTTCTCCCTTCTTGAGCTAGCATCAAAGGAGCCTGGCGTGTTCAGAGCCAGAGGGGAGCAGGCTGCCTGGGCAGACACCCCGGTTTCTTGCCCGGAGGACTTTGCAGTCTCTGATTCAGACCCGGTGCAGGAGGTGCTGATGGTGGAGGCTTTGTTTTATTAGGAGTGGTAGGCTGCTCTTCCTGGCTCTTTAGCATATCAGGTACAAAAAACAATTTGTAGCTTGTTTGTAGCATCAGACCGACTTCAGTGTAGTAGAGCCAACCCTGAAAACTGATGAAAAAGTGTGGGAGAATTCTGAAAAATCCAGGGGTGGCTCCAATATTTCCTTGCAGCAGGGTTGCATTTGAATACTGCAGAACAGGAGCGCCTTCTCCTAGACTTTACACTTAGAGTAGAACATGAGTTTCTAACCTGAGTTAATGTTAGTTACTCTAATGTGAGTAACTAACCTGAAACTGCCCACGTCGGCTGCTTCCCGCTCCCTCAGCCGCACTGAGCAATCCCTTCTCTAAGGGATTGACACGAATAAGATGTGGAGAAGGCTGTTTCTATCCTTGGTCTGCAAAGCCTCGGAAGGAAGAGCCGCTCCACAGGTCCGTGGGTTGTGTAACGTGCGTGTCCTGCCCCGGCTGTGGGGCTCTTGGGCTTGGTCTGCAACGATGCTGATTCTTCAAGTAGAGTGGGGGGCTGGAAAGTGAGGGGTTGTACCTCCCAATAGTCTTTACATTTGGGTTGATGGAGCAGGCTCCATGAGAGACGGGCCTTTTAATCTGCAGCGTCTCGACTTTCGGTAGCTCACCACGCAGAACAAGTGGCTGAAGCGGAGGTAGGTGGGTGCTTGGACTCTGTGCCCTCGGGAGGAGGGATCCTGGCTGAAAGCACTTGCCTTTGACCTGGTTGTGTTAGTGGCTGCCTCCTTATGTGAAACTTAAGGGCAGAGTAGATTTTATAGCTATTAGTGGAAATGGCAAAAAGTGTCAGAGCCTCATCTATCGCCTTCCGCGGCCAAGAAACAAAGGTCATGCCTGGGAGGAGAGTGTGCCCTGTGGGATGGTGCTGGCTCCTGCCAGGCTCGGCTGCCCCAAGCACCGTCCGTGGGCTCGCAGGCACTGCTCACAGCACGAGGACTCCTCCCTCTGCTCGGGGGGGGAGAGGTTGTTTTTAGTTTGAAGATGACTCAGGAGAACGTTATCTGGTCTTGTCTGCCTTTACCACTGTCCAGCTTGATCAGATACCACACTGCGCCCAAGAGAGGTGTCCAGCTCAGTTCTGTGAAGAACGTCTTGGTTTTACAAGCTGGTTTCAACTTGCAGCCCATCACTATTTGGAAAATGTTTGAGTAGCTCTGATCAATACCAGCAGGATTTCTGGCTGTGCTCGTGTGCCCCTGGACTGGGCAGGCACCTTCCCCAGCCTTGAGTGCCCGGGATTTTGATTGCCCTGGTCTGCTTTGGGTTGGGAGGAGAGGGGATATTAATCCCATGTGAATGCAAATGGTACTTGCTGTTGTTACTGCTTGCTGAAGCTTTTTAGCCTGTCTGAAGTGCGTGAAGTGCCCTCTAACTCAGAGCAAGTAACCTTGCAACAGCTTATTTTGTCAGCATACAATAATCACCTTTTATCTGTAATAAAAACCTTGATCTTTACTAGCTCCCATTTTAAATCAGGCTGTAGTTAAAATGGGACAGGCTTCTACAAGTGCTGTAGTCAGTTCTGTGACTTTTCAAAATTAGGTGTTTGGGAGTGTTTAATTGCAGGCCTGTGGTGTAAAAAAAAAAGCACACAGGTCAGTTGTACTAGAAGTGAAACCCAGTGTATGAGAAAGTTACTTACAGCTGATACCTCCATATGTCTTTTGGGACCCCCATCACCTACCACTTTTTAAAAACCAGTTCAAGAAGATCATTCTGGTGTCTCTGGTACAATTCTGTCATCCAGAGTCATTTGGAAACCTTGAAACCTCTGCAAAAGTGTTGTTGAACAGCACATTTCTGATTGTGACCAGCAGTACTGTGGACGGTGTGTGAAATAGCAACGAAGTCTTTTAGCCCTTGAGTTACTCTCAGACTTCTGTTTTAGGGTACCTCAGTTTTCAGTATCAGCCTTCTCCTCAAAGTGTCTTGGTCTCACATGAGGATCAGATCCCTCCTTCCTTGTCCAGGCACGTTTATTCTTCCAGACTTTTAAAGCTTTAGTATGTAAAACTAATTTTTCCTTTCAGAAATGTGGAGTTGATTTGTTTAGGACTCTGAAACTTACCTTGCAGACTTACTGGTATTTTTCTTGAGTTTGAGCAAACTTGGTTTTGTAATACTGATTTGTTTCTACAAAAAATGGTCGTAGGATTTCTTATTAAAACATCTTCAGGCATCAAAAAAACCAAACAAAAAAATTGCTCCCAAACCCACCTCCTGTGTGTCTGTAGCTCATGGTACATACATACATGGAGGGTTGTATGTAAACATGAACTTTAAGTGTTTGATAACTGAGTAAATTAATTTCCTGGAAGTCTTGATGTGCGGGGTGCCCCGTAAGCCGCTGTTGGCATCTCTGAAATGCAGCCAGTGCGCAGGAAGGACGTGTCGCCAGCTTAACTAGTTCTTAAATCTGGCTGAGGTTGAGTCACGTAAGTGACCTTGACCCACGGATGATGTCTTTTCCTGCGGCGGTGCTGCCTCCCTTCCTGCCCCCTCCAGGAGCAGCTCCCTGGGGCCCGGCCCTTCGCCCGGCTGCCCTCTAGTCACTCAGGCAGTGGCTGTGCTGCGCCTGGCTAGTAGCCTAAAGGTGTTTGGCAGCCCGGCTTCCTGCAGTCCAGCGGCTCACGGACCTACCTTTGGACTGTCTGTTTTGGAAAGCTGAACCCCCTGGCCTCTCACTGCAAGAGCAGTTTGAAAAATGCCGTCGTTCTGGCCTGCAGCTGCTTCTCCTGCTTTTAATCTGTTTATTACTAATTTAGCTCTGCAGAGTTATCTTGCCTGAGATGCAAAGTCCGATTTCACTGTTTGTATGACAACAAACCTTACACATCTGCTCACCTGGCTTGCCACATCTTGCAGCCTGCAAGACATTCCTCTCCCCAAAAAAGCCGTTGTCTTAACATTGTGTTTTAAAAGTATCTGCCGGGCATTTTAGCGAGCAGAGTGATGAGAGGAGCCTGTGGGAGTGGGGCAGAGAGCAGCCCTTGCTGTGCAGCGAGGGCCAGCGACGGGTACGGTACGTGCAGTGATGGGCGCTGCCGCCCGCAGCCACCGAGCCAAGGTGCTGCCCGTCCCGCGCAGTGGGACACGCGAACGGGGTCCTGCCGCCAGCCGTCCCTCACAACCTGCGGTGGGGGCTTCGGCAGACCCGTGGAGCACCTTGCCAGAGCACAGGGGATGCTAAAATTCCCTGGGGACCGTGGAGGCTGGATAAGCCCTTGCAACAAAACTTTGTTGCTGTCTTTATCCTCAACTGAAGGTGCTTGGAGACCGGGCGAGCGCTGGGAAGTGTTGCAGGCTCTGGGTCTGCCCCAGTGAGCGTCACACTGTAATGTTGTCCCTCGGAGAAGGCGGACGATGCCATGACTGCTGTGGGTTTCTTGTTTGGATAGCGGCAAATACTGTGTGCTGGTTTGTATGTTCTGGATTTGCAGCAGAGTTGCAGGAAATATTGTTAGCTGGAGATGCAACAATTTGGAACAACAGCCCTGTCTGAGCTGGGCAGAGTTCAGAGAGCGTGGGGGGGGAGAGAGGGAAGAGTACACTGATCTGAAGATTGTATGTGGCCTCTTCTCGATGGCTGAATTTTTTTTTTATTTGCTTGTAGAGGGTGAATTCTTGCTTTGCACTAACACTTTGCACTAATACCTCTTCAACTCATAGCTGGTTTTATAAAGTCACCGCTGTCTCAAAAGAGACTGACTCAGGACAGCGTCGAGTTGTACTGCGAGGCGATTGGCAATCCTATCCCTGAGATCCAGTGGTGGTTTGAGGGAAACGAGCCAAATGAGACCTATGCTCAGCTCTGGGATGGCGCACGGCAGGACCGTGTCAAAATCAACGCCACCTACAACCTGCACTCTACCAGTACCATCTACATCGCAAACCTCACGAGCGACGACTCGGGCATGTATGAGTGCCGGGCTAGCAACGACCCTGACCGCAACCACTTGTCGAAGATTCCCAAAGTCAAGTGGATCCGTTCCCAGGCGAACGTTTTTGTCATCGAACGTGAGTGGCCACACTGAGGCCTTTGGCACTTGCTCGGACACCGATGTCTTGAGTCTGCTGCCATGCTCACCCCTGCACCCGTGTCCTGTGGCTCCCGAAAGCTCCCCTCACCCTCCCACCCCGGCTGTAGAACCGAGAGACTCCCACCCTCTGTCATCTCCCTCACCACCTCTGACTTGACCCGAAATGGCCCTGCTCAAAAAGGGTTGTGGCTTCCCAACCAAAATGCCCTTCGGCAATCCTGCGCCTTTTCCGGAGCCAAAGACCTGGAACCTACCGCTTATTCCCGAGTGCCTCCGAGTCCCGGTGCTGGCTTGCAGAATTGAGAGTCTTGATTCTGCCGTAGACTCTGCCCTAACCACCACTGACAAACCGGCCCTTCCCTACAGCTCGTACAGCTTCTGCTCCTGTCAACAGTCTTGCTTTAAGCCTGCTTTCTTGCTGGTGATACAAGCTGTGGGGAACAAAACCTGCTTTTAAGTTTCCTGAGATGCAACCGTTTTTGAAATGGCCGTGTCTGTGTGCGACACTGAATGTGATGTAGTTGCTTGTCCTGTGGAAGTGAGCAGATTCCCTCTGCTTACAGAGCTGGCCGTCGAACTCTGGAGCTAACAGGCGGCTGCTTTGAGTAAAACCTGGGCCAGTGTGAGGGAATTTAACGTCCTGCTAAGGTCTTACCAGGAATCTGAAGTTAGCAAAGCAGCGTAGCAGTCCTTTCAGCATAAATGTGCTAGGGAATACAGAACTCCAGCAGAACCTTCTTCCAGTGGAATGTGGGTAGGAGAAAAAGCAAAATGCCTGTCAGCCCTGTGCAAAAATTGTTCCTTCCAAGAGATCGAGATTGGGAGAAAGGGTAGGAACCGCAGTGCCACCAGGGCTGTGTAACGGTGCTGCTAATGGCAGCTGCTTTCTTGGACTGCCTCCTACAAGCAGAAATGCCTGAGTCATCTTATGTTGCATAATTTACTGCTGCTTGGCACATGGAGGGCCAAGACCTTTTGGAGTCATGGTTCTGTGTGTTCTCCCTGGAGTAAATCTAACGATAACCTTTTGGGCTGCATCAGATGATGCACATAGTGCTTGCATGCGGTCTTGTTTGCTACCCCTCACAACAGAGTCTTGTCTGCCATCAGTTACGTTACCTGGAGGTGTCTAAATCTGCTCAGATTTTGGAAGGTGTTGACCCAGCGGGTGCTATCGTGGCTCATAAAAGCAGAACGCCATGCTCTGCCCTTCACAGTCTGACCTTTTCCATTGCTTATTGAGCACTCAGCTCTGCTGGAGCTGCACCCGTTGTAGGGACAGCAGGGATTCCAAACCACCCAGAGCTCACGGCAGCGATCCTGCTCCTGGTGGGAGCAGCTGCGGGTCAGCATCGGTTCTCGCTAGGTGCAGGCAGGTCCTAGTCGCCTGGTTTTCGAGTCTCTCCTATGCTGATATCGTCAGTTCTGGTAGGAAACTGTTTGCCCAGGTAAGTGGAAGCTATGATAGGGACGAGGAGCTGTGGGTTTTGCATTAAAGGTTCTTGGGCAGGCATGTAACCTCTGGAATACCACATGGTAACTTCAATCAAATTATTTACGAATGCAGGTCCAGACATCAAAGCTCATGTAACTGGTGTTTCTGGCAAGCTGATCCTCACCTGTAACATGACTGCGCCTTACCCTGCCATCGAGGGTCATGAGTGGATGCATGCGGACAAGATACTTCAAACGGACACGGAATCAAGTGCTTTCACCAGTTACACGTGAGTGTCAGGGGCAAGGTCAGACAAGGATCTGAACACAGGGGACAGGTTTTTTTTACCAGAGGCAGTTAATGTTTCTGATCAGTTGAACCCAAAGCTAAGTGCTTGCAGTCTTGCTGAAAATGTTGGCTTTTAAACTTCAGAACATAAGATGAGCTAAACAACGTTTTGGTAAGGCCCAACACTTTCTCTTTTATGGGGAGCACGGGGCAAAAAGGAGGAGGAAGGGAAAGTTATGTCACAAAGATCCTTTTAGTAAGAAAAGTTCTGGTGCTTCATCTTTTCGTGCAGACGTTCAGCTGGGCTCTGTTGGTTTGTCAGGTGCAGCGTGTGGCACGGCTGAGGCTGCCGCTGTCTATCTGCACCGTCCGTCTGCACGGAAATCAGTGCGCTAGCGCTGCTTTCGCAGAGCTTTGAGGGACCCCTGCTTTGGGCAGGACGTCAGCTCCCTGCTCCCCAGAGGCCACGCGTGGAACCAGAGACTCCAGTGTATTGTTGTCTCTGCCTTTGGGTTTTATGTACCTTTCCAAAGTCCAACCCTTCTTACGGAACAAGCTGGGAAACTGCCTGCAAGTTATGGTCAATGCTCAGAAGCTGTTTGTGGGATGTAGCTTAGCAAAAGCGGGAATACGAGCCTTATTGTAACAGTGCAGTGAGCTTTCCTTTTTGATTACAGTCAGGCCTGGCTGGCACTGACCCAGCAGCTGTAGAGGCATCATGTCCTTTTGTATGGCAGTGCCGACGTGCCTGTCTCCCCATAGCAACAGGGAGCTGAACAAGGATTAAAGTATTTATAACCCAGCCTCCCTCGCGTGACCTCAATTCCTTAGCTGAGTGGTTTTTGGAAGTGGGAAGCACCATGCACAGCACAACTAACAAACAGCCTGTTGTCCTAGTGCAGCCATGGGACTGAAACTTTGCCTACCCCTTCCCTCGAGTGGGTATTACTAAGCTGCAGAATGAGATATTTGTTGCAGTGCAGCGTAATCCACTAAATCTCATTGCAGCAGCTTTACAAAAAGGAAAATGGGAGGGTTCTCCCTACGCTTGGGTCAATCCAGAGTCACCCAGCCTGGGTGTTTCTTTGCCACTGCTTTGCCATGTGTTTCAGTGGGCTTTCCTGCATGGGAGGAATAGCCTTCCTCGGAATCTGTTGTGCTAAGCTCCTTGCCTGCCTCCTGTAGAGGTGAACTGCAGGGCTGATGTCTTATGTGAGGTGTGTGGCTGTGTCCTGGGTTGTGCTAACCAGAGGACTCTCTTGCTGCACTTCAGATTCCGTTGGCTTTGCTCAGTAGGGTGTGGTGGGTTTTTTTTTAATGAGCCTGGGGTCTGTATAGGAGAGGGAAGAGCATGGAGTTGGCCACTTCTGACGTGTACATATGGCACTGCACCTCGTGATGGTGTAATGTTGTCCTGGTGCTCCTGGTTTTCTTCATCTCTACGAGCTAACAGTCTAGGTCTTAAATTTTTTCCCTTTGTAGAGGCCTTGATGGCAAGAGTGCTTTGGGTCAGGGAGTGAAAGCTGCTGGTTTTCAGGATCAGGACGTCTCAGTGATCATGAACTTGACAGACCCATGTCAGACTTGATGTACATTAAATCCCCTTCTGCCATCCTCAGTGTGTGGGGAGAGAAGGGTGGAGAGCTGGGTTGCTGTAGGTACGTGGTGCAGCGTAGATACTGGCACTGGAATGGGAGAGATTGCCTGTGGAGGAGATTGCTGATGCTTATAAATGTCTGTTTCTGTGGGTCTGAAGTTCGGTATCTGTGGATAAGTTGGTGGTGCTGAATGCTTATCTGACATCCTTTCTTGATAGAATCGAGGGGAAGATGGAAGACCACTCTGGCGTCTACGAATGCGTCTACAAAACAAGCCCGGTGATAAAAGGACAAGTGAATATTTCAGGTAACTTCATATGTTGGCTTCTGGGTCTGAGGAGGGGAGTGGGGAAGCTGTGATCCTCTGAACACTTTCTTTGGTATCTCCTCAGCTTCTTAAAAAATTGCTTCTAGCCCTTACTAATAAGGCTGCAGGACTCTACACGCGTGCTGCCTGACTTGCTCTGTGAGGTGGCTCTGTTTTATCAGGCAGCTAAAGTGTCTGTAGGGTCAGCTCTTAGACCTTGTGTTAAATCAGCCTTCTGCTGTGGGTATGTTCCCACAAGAATAACGGGAGAGGGATAATACCTGGTGGACAAATCTGAGCCTTTCTTGAAGCAGCTTGACATGCTTTCCTCTCTGAAAATGCCAAACGATGGGCAAGTGAGGGGAATAGACCCACTAATGCATTTCTTAAAGTGAAGTCAAGCTTTATGAGTAACTTCATCTGATTCTGGCTAGGTGGACTGCAGGGAGTACAGATTTTCTACATGTTTTCTATAATGAGGTGTCCGATTTTCTTTTTCTCTTGCCGTAGTTCCACCCCAAGTGATGGCATACAAGAAGTCTGAGCACGGGAATGAGGGGGACACAGGCGTGCTGATCTGCAAGAATCCCTCTTTCCCCCCTGTCAGCTCTTGGGTCTGGTACAAAAATGGTCGAGAGGTAAGTGCTGTGGTTTGCTCTTCCTCCCCTTCTGCCTACCCTCCTTGCCAGCAAGGAGGTGGAGGACCTCGTCCCATCAGAATTAGCTATTTCTGAGTATTCTCCTCAGGCTGGAGGATTTCCGTAGTGGTAGGACCATGCATGGTAAGTGAGCAGCTCCCCTCATGTCAGCACTGCCCTGAGAGCTGTCTCTCTTTCTCCCTCCCTCCAGCCCATCGTCAACGGTTCTGGTCGATACATTATCAAGTCCAGTGGCAACAAGACAGAGTTACGCATTCTTAAACTGAATATTGAGGAGGATACAGATGACTACCACTGCAATGCCACCAACTCTTACGGCTTTGGTGGTGCTATGGTAAATCTGCGTGTACGCAGCCGCCTGGCAGCACTCTGGCCCTTCCTGGGTATTGTGGCAGAAGTCCTCATTCTTGTCACCATCATCTTCATCTATGAGAAGAGGAGGAAGCCAGATGAGGTTCTTGATGGTAAGAGGTGCCTGGGGTTAAATCTTTCTGGGGAGACCAAGTAACTCATAGGGTGCAGGCAAAATGTTCTCATAGAGAACGTGGAGTTCGCAAAATGTTCTCATAGAGAACGTGGAGTTCCCTTCGTCAGATGTGCATTAATTTGAGGGCTGCTTCTCAGGGCATTTGTAAAACCATGGTAGTCTTTACCAGGCTACTTTAGCCATGAAGCTGCAAGTACTTGCACTGTTTCTGACAGTCCTTCAGCAAGCTGTGCTTTAGATCTGGAGTGAGATAAGATTCAGTGCAGGTTCAGCCTGACCCTTCGTCTCACCAGTTCCTCTGCACTTTGCTCAAGTGCTTCACCTGAGTGTCTGCAGGACTTGGTTTTCTTTGGCAGCTAACATTCTGAAGAAGGTCATTTCTGAATAAGTAGCAGAGCTTTTCTGGTGCGGCAAAGTCGGGGGGACTGTGTCAGTGGCTCCGTAAGATCAGGCTTAGCTTAATTCAGGTTCAGTTCATGGATCTATTTTGGGTCCTCAGATCCACACATCCTGACTCTGGGAGACTTCCTCAAAGCCTAGTGCTATCTTTAATCTGTTCTGGAAATATCGGCTCCTCCCTTTCCTTATCAGTAAGAATCTGCATTGTGTTAGCCCAGCCGCCCCTCCCTTATCTGATCCAGTTAACAATGAAGCGTAAAGGCTTGGTGTCCTTCCTGCTTGCGGGGTCAGGCCCCTTAGCCCTCTGCTAGGGAACAGCGTGTGGCGTGGGCTGAGTGGTGTGAGGAGCAGCAGAGGGACTAAAATTAAAACTAAATATCCCTGCCCTGACTACAGGGCTCGGGGCATTCCGCTCAAGGCAGTTTTACAAGCAGATGTTTTGCCCTCTGACACTCTTGGCTGGAAGGCAGATGTCATCTTAAGGATGTTGTAGCTGCATCTTCCAGCAAAAAAAAAAAAAACTATAGCCTGTGTGTGTTGAGTGATCTGGCTTCTGATGACATCAGGCTGGTCCAGATCATGTCGAGCGCTGACCTGTCAGAGCTGTAGCAGATGCTTTGACAGACAGGGCATGTATACTGAAGTGTCCTGATGCTCCCTGGCCAGAGCTCTTCCACTCGTGTTCCCAAGTGCTTGTGGACGAGGATACAGCATCATACCTGTTTGACAAACATACGCAGCTTTACACTTTCCTGGTCAAGTGGTTATCTCTTCCCAAAAGTCTTTGTAACTTTGCCTTTCCTGAGAGGAGGTGACAGGAAGGCATTGCTGAGCCAGCTCAGACAAATGCTGTTCCTCACGGTACGTGGTTGCGAATTGGCTGCTCCCTGTTGCCTGGGATGGGGAGAGTCTGGTTTGTGTATGGTGTGATATTCTTGCTGGTGTTATCTTTCCACTCTTGCCTTCTCTGCTGCTGGGTGCCATCTCAAATGGTAAGTAGAAGACAGTTCCAGCCATGTTTCTGCATCCTATCACCAGCTGTAGGCAGGTCTTGGTGCCCAAGGCAGTCCCAACGCTTAGAGCGTGGGCTTCACCGCTTGGTGCCATTTGAGGGGAGCCTGGTCTGTGGAGGAGAGGATGGGGAGCCTTCTCTTGGAAGGTGGCAGATTGCAAGGAGCTGGTGAAAGGCCCCAGGACTTGGCACGTGTTGGCAGAGATGTTTTCTTAGCTGTGCTGCTCAATATAGCAATTACGTGGTGCGTGGTGTGTTTGTTCTGACTTCACACAATGTGTGGGGAGGAAGGAGGGCGTACTGCTGCTCATTCCTGAAACATCCCGTTGGGATTCCCCTTCACTTGCTGTTGAAGTCTGTGCTCAGATCTGGGAGCCATCTGAACGAGCGGTGCAGGGGTGAGCGCGGCAGGTAAATCAGTGGCAGCCCTGTTGTCTCGCTGGGTGAATCTGCGGCTCTTTTTTCCAGTTTTAAGTGCTGGTGGTGGGAAGACTGGCCCGTGTGCTGAGGATATCCTCAGCAGGGTGCAAATGTTAAACATGTTTCCAGTCAGCAATGCTGCTTCAGAGACTGCCTGGATGCTTCCCTCTGTAATTCTGTGGCCTCCTGGGCTAGTCTCAGGTGTGCCGCAGGGTTAATGAGGTGCCAGACCTGACCTCTGCTGGTTGGCGAGGGGGTGGTGGTGACTTGGTTATCCAGTTTAACAGCCCTACCCTGTGCCAACAGAAGCAATTGTGTAACAGGAGCTTATGTCGAAGTTGGTGTCTTGCCTAAGCTTAGACAAGAAGCAGCTTAAAACTCACGCGGGGGGTGGTAGTGTTGTGGTAAGAAGTAGCCCCCTGCCCTGCCAGGCCCTGGTGAAACAGGAGCCCTGTGGGTGAGATGACCTTTTGGATTCAGTCAGTAGGATCCAGTGTATCCAGTAACCCGTCTGGAATACAATCCCCAGAGTTTTAAGAGGTGCCAGAGATTACTTCTCACATGCTCTTCCCTGATGCTGTTTTTTCTTTTTTCTATGCTGTCCTGGATGCGAAGATGATGATGGAGGTTCTGCACCACTGTAAGTACCTTGCTTTTTCCTATTTAGCAGAATTTGTACTGGCAGATCACATCCCTCTAGGGAATCTGCTCTGAATATAAAAGCTAGCTGGTGTGGGAATAACACACTAGCTTGCTGAACAGGAGACTTTCCCCCCATGGTGCATTAATGTGGCCTGTGTATAAACCACGTGTAACTGGGGATGGCACCAGTGTCGCAAAAACTGACACTGCTCTGGTAACTAATCTCATCTTGCCTTATCCTCACCATCTATTTGGACCTGAATAACATTAGTGGGTAGGGTGGGGCTTTGTGCTTTTTCTTTCCTCACTGCCCCTTTTCTCCTTCCAGGAAAAGCAATGCCACAAACCACAAGGACAAGAATGTCCGCCAGAGGAATGCGAACTAAGAGCAGGGGCCAGGTGAGTGCTGTTCCCGAGGGCAGGGTTGCAGCTGAGAACAGCTTCACCTCCGTGCCGCGAAGGGCTCCTACAGCGGCCTGAGGTGCCTGTTTCTAGCTGGAGCTCTTCATCAGCTGCTCAGAGGCCCAGCTGCAATATCTGCATCTGCAAAGGGTTTCTGGAAGAAGCGGAAGCATCCATGCAGGCAGAGGCTCTTCTGGCTCAACATCGTACCGCAGCATCTGGGGAGGTGGGCGGGGGAAATGTGTTGCTGTGAAGTTCAGGCACAGACCGTTAGTAGCCTGGTAGGAACCTGGTAAAGCTGCTGGGACTCGTGTGGGGAACAGCAGCGTGTCTGTCCGGACAGACACAGGGAGAGGGAGAAGAAAGTGTTGGACTCTACTGTGGGCTCTAAAGCATGGGATAGTCGGGACTGCGTGATAACTCCTGCCCTGGAATCAAGCAGGAGATGAGCCCTAGCCCACAGCTTTACTGAAGGGCAGCCTTTGTCCTGTACTTTCTCCATCAACCCCCTCTAGCACAGTGCAGCCTTACTGGTACAACTGGGTTATCTAACTGGCTTTTCTTTCTCTCCTGCCAGGTGACGTGTAGATGAACTCGTCTGGACAATTTTGTTTTCTTCTAATTTTTTTGGTAAAATAGCATCATGAAATATTTTAGTGCGTCCTTGCGATTCAGTTACTTCACTTTCTAAAGAAACTTAAGTTGTAGAATCTAAAATACACTTTTTTTTTTAAAAAAGTTGTGGGAGGGTTTTTCTACCTGTAAGTGTAAATTCCTTGTTTCTGGTAGTCTAGGTCACTGGCTGTCTCTGTCCTAGGTTTCTTCATGTTGGTACAGAGAGGGTGGGTTGGGAGTACAATTTATTTCTTCCTTCCCTCTGGGAAGAACAGGGTGTGTTGGGTAGGGCCATTCTGAGATGCCCTCCGTGCCCCACCTCAGTGTTTGAGGCCACTCGAGGAGCTGTGGATAACAGACCTGAACACGCAGTGGAATGTGTGCTGCTCCACTGGACGTGGCATGGCCCCTGTGCCCAGCAGGTCTGTTCTCCTGCCCTGTTTGCCTCAGGGAGAAACCGCTTTGGTGACCGTCTGGAGATGACCCGATCTGACCCAAGGGTTTAGGAAGGTAGTTCTGTGTCTTTCCCAGTGCATCACCTGGAGCAAGGCTGCGCCCTTCCCTGACGTGGAAGCGGCATGTGCCCTTGCAAGCCACTTGGCCAGGGCCACCAGACACATCTACTGGTGCGGTTCCTGGGGAGGAGCGAGCGAAGGGCTTGTTCCTCGGCATTTGCCACGCCAGCCGGCCCCGCACGCAGTGCCATACCGTGTCGGGCAGGTTCCCAGTCACTCCTCCGGAGCTGCTTTAGCTACGCTTTTGAACAGACAACCAGGAGACAGTGTTAGAGCTGGACACTGGACAAATACGATTGCTGTTAACTTATTTCGTGGGTTGTTGGTATCTCTTCTCAAGTTGCTACAGTGGGGGATAGGGGCAGAGTGAACAGGGGCTGCGGTGCTGGGGGGGGGGCAGTTTAACAGCGTGTGTTCTTGTGCTTGAGCTATCGTGACGTTTGTGTGACATAAGAGCCTGAGAGCAGACAAATGCTCAGTGGAGTCTAATACCTTTATTGCTGGGTAGCATTGATCTGTTAACACACTTCACAAATAAAGATGATTCCTCTCTCTTTTTTTTTTTTTTCCCCCCCAATCTTTGTTTGGACTCTGGTCTCTTCCCTGCTGGCAGGCAACCCCCCCCTGGGTTTGCCTGACCTGCTGACTCATTTCTGGTTCCTGTGGCTGTGGAACACGACGCTGTCTCTCACAGTTCGGTGCCAGCTCTGACTGCGCTTTAATCGCCAAGTATTTGCAGCTCGAGAGGTGTTCAAACCTTTGCGAAGGGAGATGAGCTGTGCTCCCTGCTCTGCAGAGCCTGGAGGAGCGCTGGTCACCGGGGCACGCTTGCCTGTGTGGGGACAAGGATCAGTCCCAGCCTACAGGACATGCTGCTTGCGTGGCTCGTGCTTCTCTAAACAGTCATTTTTCTTTCTCCCTGTTCTTTCTGTGGGGGAGAGCGAAGGTGCAAGGCCTTTGCTTCCTTTGTGCGCAGCGTGATGCCTGTGGGGAGGATGGAGGATGAGGCGGGGGACCGGGTTCTGCTGCCAGCCCTGAGCTCGGTGTGCTCCTGCCCTTGGAGTGAGGCAGTGGCCGCCGTGGGCTGGAGAGGAGCTCCCGGAGGTGCCTCCGCCTGCCCAGGTCCCAGCGAGCCTGTGGCCTTGCAGCCTCACCTTGTAGCCAAACACTTCTCCCAGTCCAGGAAGGGGTAACTGGGGAGTGTGGCTCTGCTTGCAGAGCCTAGCGAGCTGCTGGCTGTGGTGTAGTGGCAGGTCTGGCAGCGGTGCCTGGAGCTGCGGTGGCCTGGTGCCTCTTGACAGCATTTCTGCTGCCTTGGTGTGTTGTCAGCCGGGCCGGCCCCGGGGCTGAGTGGGCAGCGTGGCTCTGCAGCACGTAAGTGGGTTATGCAAGCCTTTCACAGCCGGCCTGATGAAAAGCCAATGCATGGCTTAATTTCCTTGATGAGGATTATGGGTCCTGCCTGACCCTGGCTCTGGGGCCGCAGCACAAAGCATCGCTTGTGCCTTTTGTTTGGCAGGGCTGGTGCAGGGGGGAAAAAACATCCTGGGGAGTGGATGGAGCGGGGCTCGTGCTGCTCTCTGCCGGGCCCGGGGGCCTGCAGCAGCTGCCACAGCGAGCCCAGGCAGAACCCGGCCGAGACGCTGCCGCGTCGAGCCCTGCGCAGGGATGGGGTGAACAGGCCCCTGCCGTGGCGTCCCGGGGAGCAGGTGGGTGCTCTGGGGGATCCCACTCAGCCTCTGCCTCCCGACACCTCGGGGCGAGTGCTGAGCTGCCACCTCGCTTGTTCGCTCCGGCACCTCCAGCCTCCCGCTCGGGTTAAGCCGCGGTGTCGGCTCGTGGGGGGCTCCTCCGTGGGCTTGGGGGCGGCTGGCGGGGGGCCGGTGCTGTGCTCGGGGGCGGTTTGGAGAAATGGGCCGCTGCTTGCAGACAGCAACACGAAGCCGAGGGGGTGATTTGGTGCAGAGCGAGCCTGCTGTGGCCTGGAGCGCGGCTTTCGGGGTGTCTTCTCCCGTGGGGCTCAGCGGGCTGCCCACTCCCCACCCTGCGCATGGAGCAGGGCTGGCTGCGGCCGTGGCCGGCGTGGGAGCCAGACGCACGCTGTGTTTCTGCACCGTGGGCAGCAGATGGTGCCACCCGCTGTCACCGCGTCGCCCGTGTGGCACCGTGACCCCGGCTGGGTCTTGCCCTGCCCTGGGCCTGCAGAGCCAGGGCTGCGAGAGCCGTGTGGCCGGGGCGGCTCTGGGCCCGTGTCCGGCCGTCAGGGCTGACCCGGCCTCCTCGCTCCGGCGTGCCCCGACGCCTCGCAGCCCGGGGAAGCCGCAGTGGGAGGATCGTGCTCCTGGGGCGGTGGGGCAGGAGGTGCTGGTCCCCATGACCTGTTCCTGACACCCAGGGCATCAGACCCTGCTGCGGCTGGGGTAGGTGCCGGTGTCCGCCTCGGTGGTGCCCGGCTGCGGTTTGCTGGCCCCAGTTATTTCTAGGACACCCGTGTCCCGGGGTGTCAGTCCCGGTTCCTGCCGCCACCGGCTCGGTGCAGGGGGGGGCTCATTCCTGGGGGCGAGGAGCTGGGCTGGGTCTGGGCTCGGGCGGGCAGCAGGTCGCCGGGGCTGCGGGAGGGCGAAGCCCCCGTGCCCGGCGGGGCTGCGGGGTCTGTCCCCGGCCCGGGGTGGGCTCGGGCCGCCCGGCAGCGGGGCCCGGAGCAGGGACGCGAACGAGCGTTTCACGGGGCAGCGCGCAAAGCGCTCCTTCCCCGGCGGGGCGGGCGGGCCGGCGACCGCCGGGTCCCGGAGTCCCGCGGGGGGAGCGCCCGGCCCGACCCCTCACCGGGGGCTGCGCTGCCGAGGGCCGGGGCCGTCGGGCGGAGCGGAGCGAGGCGGCCCCGGTTGCCGGTCTGGGCGGCGAGGGCCGTGCCGGCGGGGGGAGCTGCAGAGCCGCCCGGTCCCCGGCCCGGCCNGATCCCCGAACGGTGAATGCCGGCGTGGGGAGCCGCCGCGGAGCCCCGGCCCGGAGCCGCCCCGCGAACCCAAGGTCTCCTTCTCCTGCGGCGGCGCGTCCCCCGGCGGGGCCAAGGCGGCCGAGGAGGGCGCGGGCGAGGATGCGGGCGAGGAGACCCGCGGGAGCCAGGCCAGCTTCATGCAGCGGCAGTTCGGGGCGATGCTCCAGCCCGGCGTCAACAAGTTCTCGCTGCGGATGTTCGGCTCCCAGAAGGCGGTGGAACGGGAGCAGGAGCGAGTCAAGTCGGCGGGGGCCTGGATCATCCATCCCTACAGCGATTTCAGGTGCGCGCCCGGCCGGGCGGGGGGCGAGAGCTGCGCCCGGGATCCCGCGGGGCTCGGCGACCCCGCGCCCGGCTGCAGCCTGCGGGGATGGAGCATCGGGCCGGGCCGGTGCATCCCGCGGGGATGGAGCATCAGGCCGGGCCGGTGCATCCGGCCCTGGCGACCGCAGGCGTGGACGGGGGGCGGGGGGCGAGCGGAGCCCGGGGCCGGCCCCACCGGCCGGGGAGGGGGAGGCCGTGCCGAGCCGGGCCGTGCCGTGCCCTGGGAGAGGGCACCTTGAGCTGTGCTGGAGGTGGCAGCGCGGATGCTGCTCGCCTGGGTGCGGGGAGGGGCTGGCGGTTGGGCATCCCCCTCCCCGGCGGAGCAGCGGTCGATCCGGGGATGCCAAGAGCCCTCTGCTTTGCCAGGGGGGTGCCCGGGCAAGGGCATCCCCTCGTCCTTCCCGGGGCCTCAGGGCGGCTTGGCCCAGCACGGACCCTCTGGAGCCCACCGGGCTTTGGCTCTGCCCCCAAACCGCCCCGGGGGAAGGTGCCACTGGGGTCTGGGCTGGAGGATGTGCTGCTCTCTCCGCTGCCGAGCAGAGCTTTGTGAAGGCTCCCCCTCCCCCAAGGAGGCCTGATCCTGTCCCTAAGATTCAGGGAGTTTGAGGAGGGATTCATCTTGTTCCCAAGGGGACCAGAGTCCCCAAGATCCAGCCAGTGCAGCCAGCCGAGGAATGGCAAACCCGGGGAGAGAGGCTCTGCAGCTCCGTCTCCTTTCCACCCCCTGAGCCCCAGGGGAGCTCAGAAGCAGCGAATGCCTTATGGGTCGCGTGCAGGCTACTGGGAGGGATGTACGGCTTGACTGGCTGGCATGGCACCCTGTGGGGATGGGTGGCCAAGACCCTGCTGGCATCGCTGGCAAGCCAGCCATCAGGGGCCCCTGGTCCTCGAAGGGGCTGGGGGGAGCAAAGGGCTCGGCTCCGAGTCGTTCTGCCGCTCTTCTGGTGTGTGGCCGGTGTAAAGGATGCCATTAAACTAGACCCTGGGATCTGTTCACTGCTGGCGCTCATGGGTCCCCACTGGCACGGGGGTCCCCGGGGCAGGTGGAGGTGGCTGTGGGTCTACCCTGGCTGGGTGGGCTCGGAGCAGGGCCCAGCGCCTGCATCTCCTGCTTCCGCCCTCGTGCGCTGCTCCTGGGCTGATCTGGCGTCTTCCAGAGGAGCAGCCGGAGGCCCTCAGCCTCCTCTCGGGGCTGACCTCCTGCACAGGGGTCTTGCGCCTTGCGGCAGACGTTCCCATTGGGAACCCGCCGCGGGTATCCATCGGAGCCCCCTCCTCGGCTCGCCAGCTGGGCACCACCTCTGCTGCAGAGCCAGGGTAAGGGGTGGCTGCACCGCGTGGCCATCGCAGGTCCCATGGCGGAGGGAGCTCTGCCATCCCTGACTGGGAAGGTGTGGCGGTGCCAGGCGGATCCCCGGTATCCAGGGGGGTCTGCCCCTCCGTGCTGCCGTGCTCCGCTTCGCCCTTAGCTGCTGCGGGCGGCGGGGGGAGGCTGGGAGTGGGGTGACAGCCTGGCCCCGCTGTCCCCTGCCATGACTGCACTGGGACCAGAGCCTGCCCCGCTCCAGCAGCCGACTCCGAGCTGGCAGAGCTGCGGCCCTGACGGCAGATCCACGGTGCTGCCGAGAGCAGGGTCTCCCTCCGGTGAGCCCGTGGCAGGAGCGAGGCCTCAAAGGCTTCCCCGGGGCGCAGCAGCGTCGCTCCCTGGGCTGGTGCTAGCGGCGGGCGGGCGGGCACCAGTGTGTGCCGGGGTGACCTTGGGGAGTCACCCTGGCCAGCCTGCCCCGCGCTGGCTCCATCCCTCCCGGAGTCACTATCAAGACTTGAAACCCATTGGGGAAGAGCCGCTGCCTGTGTTTTGATGCTGCAAGTGGCGTAGGAGAGTTCCCTGCCCAGCGGGGAGGAGCTGCAGGCAGAGCCACGGCATCGTCTGGGTCTACAAACGTGCACACAAACAGGATCGGCTCAAGGCAGGGCTGAAAGCCGGGTCCTGAGGAGCCCGCTCTGCTTGTGCGTGTTGAGGACACGTGTCCATCTATTCCACATCGGTCCTGCCTTAAAAAACAATATTATGTTTTTCTAATAATGATAATGGAGCATGAACCCAGCCGTGTTTGCCCTGCAAAACCTATTTTCCCATCTTAAGATAAAATCGTTACCCATCTGCATATGTGACATCATTTCATAATCGGAGTCGTGTAGAGATCCTGTCTCCTCATGGACACATCACTGTGATTATTCATGCAAAATTCAGGGGAAGACTTGCTCCAGGAACGAAAGTTGCTCTTGACATAAATATTTAATTATTAGGAAGCCGCCTGGGTGGCTGGTTGAGATCACGAGCTGCAAATCTGATAAAAGGGACCTTGTAAATTGTGGGCTGAAGTAGACGGTGTGGAGCAGAGCCACCTCCTTTCGGGTGGGGTGCTCAGTTGTCTTCTCCGGCTTCGCCGCTTCTGGTCTTTATTGATGGGAGGAAAAAACTCAGCTAGCATCGACTTTTTCCATTATTTCTGTTGGTGTTTCTGCAACTGGGGTATCGCTCTTGGAGCGGGATTGGGAGCCAGGGGGGCCGCATCCAGCCCTTGTTTCGCAGTGACCTGGGGCACGTTACTGGTCTGGCATCTTTATGCACCCGGGAGCCAGGCAGGGACGTGCGCGGGGCCGGGGGTGCTGCGAGGCCTCGGGGGCAGAGACGCACATGGGGCCAGGGCCGAGGAGGAGACCGGTGGCATTCCTGGGGGAGCGGGTGCTTCCCGGGGGCGGAGGAGCCCAAGCACCGGGGAGCGGGTGCTCCAGCTCCGCGGTCGATCCCTTCCCCTTCTCACACAGCGAGAGACTTGCATAACCCCCAGGAGGAGGATTCAGCCCTTGCAGGATGCAGCAGTAATGCGGAGAGCTGCACGCAGCCGGTGATTCAGTGGTGGTGGTGGCGGTGCCTGTTTCCCCGTGACCACCGCGGGGCCGCCTGATACGGCTACGCCGGCATCCCCTCCCGCCAGCCCGGCACTCGCAGCCTTCCACGAGGCGCGGGGCTGGGGCTGGCGCTGAGCTGTGGGTTTTCACTGCCGGCGAATTTCTGTTGCAAGAGCCGGTTCTGCCCCTGAATCAGGGGCGAAGCTGCATCCAGAGCACATGTCCCCGGTGCTGCTTGGCCGGAGCATTCCTCTCCCTGCCTTAAAATGGTTTCTGGGGCTTTGCTGGTGCCTGGATGGTGCCACCGACTTGTTGGTGCCACCGCCGGGGCTACTGGGCAGAGGGACTGGGCTCGCTGGCTGCTGTGGCTCCCGATGCACACGCCAGCGCTGCCGCTGGTCCTGCTGTTACCGTTCCCGCTGAGGAGGGTGTCGGGGAGCTGAGGGTGTCGGGGAGCTGTTCTCCCCCTCTGCAGCATCAGCGTAGGGCAGTTGGAGCGGGTGCCGCTCGGTCATCAGGGAAGAAAGGCTGCGACCGACTCCCTGGGGGGATTGCGAAGGTTTGTGGGGTCCCTGAGCAGTTTGCAAAGCCTTTATCCCCCCTCCCCTCCCCAGGGACCCCCGGGGTAAAAGGTTTTTCCAGGGGAGAGCAGCACCAGTCATTCTTCACAACTGGCTGTACTGGGATGCAGGGACATGGATGGCACGCTGGGCGCTGTACCTCACCCCTCGCTCGGCTCGGGCAAACTTCTGCCGTTGGCTTCTTAACCCAATTCTAAGAGCGACCTCGTTTTTAGAATATGAGTATCTAGTGCAAGTTTGTGAAGCGCCAATCCTGCACCGATCCTGCGCTGCTCCTGCACCGATCCTGCGCTGCTCCCGCCCGCCGGGCAGCCCGGCTATTTGCAGCCAGGGCCCCGGTCCGGGTCGAGGGGCTCAGCCCTCGGGGGGGCTGAGCAGAGCGGGGTCTCGGGGAGCTTCGTCCCCCCGGGCAGGCTGGCGAGCGGGCAGCTCAGAGCCCGGCCGATGGGATCACTGATGTGTTGGCAATGGAGCTGAGCAGGGACGTCCCTGGCGTCCTGCGGCTGTGCCCCCTTTGGATGGCTCGGGGGGCTCCTCCTGGCCCCCTCCCAGCTGGGAACAGCAGACGGACGGGGAGGCTTTGCTGGTGCGGCCGTTGGGATTGCCCCGCGCCTCTCCGACCTCGGGGTCTCCGTCGGGATTTTGGAGGTGGCAGGGAGGCGGCAGCTCTGCAGAGGGACGTTCTCGGGGGCAGGAGCGTGTTGGGGCCCCTGGGACTTGCTGCGGGGTGGTGCGGGGACCCCACTCCCACTCGGCTCCTGGCCAGGACCTGTGGGACGGCACCGCTGTGCCAGGCTTTGGGCGGGTGATGGAGCAGGAACGCAGCAGCCCCCGCTCGCAAAGGCTTTCGGCATCTTCTGTCACCATCGCTGTTGTTCAATTGGGTCAGGAGCAAGGGAGGGGGTGCCGAGGATCCTAATTAATTTGTTTTCAGATATTTTTAGTAGCCTGGATTGAATCTTTTTTTCTATGCACACACTGCCCTCCAAGGAAGAAAGCATTGGCATCACACCCCGGTCCCCAAAGAGATCGCAGTCAGTCGTGGGTGTTGGGGAGGCTCAGGAGCAGTTTATCTTTCTCAGCAGGCCAAATTCTGCCCTGGCTCAGCCAGATTGCAAAGGGATTTGAGCCAGAGGAGAGTTTTGTCCAGCTGGCGTCGTTATTTAATCTTTGTTCTTCACAGGTTTGCATGGCTAATGCCCCCACGGGACTCGCTTTGTGCAGTGGGGTCAGTTTGCAGCATGAGCTGCTGGGGGGGTTTGCGGGACAGATCCAGCCCGGTGCTGCCGCCGTGGGCTGCCCCGGCCCCAGCTGATGCCGGCGTCTCCGGGGGGTCGTGCCGTGCGGCTGGAGCCCGGGGTCCGGCAGGGCCCCCATGGCTGTGGCCCCGCTGCCTGCGGGGGGTCGCGGGGCACTGGAGCCGCTCGTGCCAGCAGCCAGAGCTGGTCTGTGGGGGGACGGGGAGAGCACAGCCCACTCCTCCTGGCTGGCAGCTGGCAAGGGTACCCTGGAGACGGCCCTGGGTGTGAAGTCATCATTGTGCAGCAGTGACATCACTCCCGGTTGCCATGGCAATGGCTCACATGGGGAAGGTGTCATTGGAGAAAGGTCAGGAGCTGGGATGCTCGGCTCCTTCTGGTCCTGCGCTAATCTGCATGGGGTGGGGGGGATGGATCCAGCCCATCTCCCATTCCCAGGTGCAGGAGGTCCCCCCTCGTCCCCCCCCTGTCCCTGGGGGCGCAGCGTGGCCCAGGCACCCCCTGCCCACCGGCCTGCGGCTCCCGGGGGCTCCTGCCCGGGGTGGGCTGAGCGCAGAGGCGTGGGCAAGGGTCCTGCGTGTCTGTGCGCCTGGTGCTGAGGAGCACCCTCCCCTCCGCGAGCGCCGGGGCGTGGGGCAGGCGGGGAGCACGGGGCCGGGGTCCCCTCCGCACCGTCCTGCCAGGGCTGCTGTGACCTTGCAGGCTCCCAGAAAGGTCATCGGTGGCCCAGAAGATGGGGACAAGGAGAAAGGAGAGAAGGACGGGGGTGAGGCAGGAGAGGGCGGAGGCGGTGGAGGAGGCAGAGGCAAAGGTGGCCGCCTGACCCCTCCGCCGGCCGCCTGGGGCTGCGGGCGATGCCGGCTCCAGCTGCAGCCGTACGTGATCTGCTGCGCCGGGAGCTGCCGCGGCTCCTTCCACCGCAGCCAACACTGCTGGGGTCCGACGTGCAGCCCTGTGCACCCCCGAAACCAGGACCGCAGCCTGGTCCGGGGAGGTAGTGGGGTGGCCCCGGCTGTCCCCGCGGACACTGTCCCCCATCCTCAGGTCCCCGCTCTGGGAGCGGGGAGGGGTGGGGGCTGCTCACAGGGCAGCGGTGGGGGAGGTCGGGCTCTCCCGTCCTGCCCCCACACGCGACCTTGAGCTGCCTGCGGAGAGCGCGATGGCCCCGGTTTGGGGCTGAGGGTGGTCCCCAGCCCAGGGCGGCTCGGCGGGAGGGTCTCCCCCCACACCAGTACCTGCCTCATCGTTCTCCCCTCGCCCCGGGACCTGCTGGGGTTTGGGTGCTCAGGGCAGACCTCCAGCCAAACCAGCACAGCAGGAGGAGCCCCCTGCAGCGGACAGCCCCCGGCCTCATCCTGCACCCCCCTCTGCACTTGCACAGCCCAAGCAGGGGGGACTGTGCTGGCCTGCAGGATCAGGCCTGGAGGTGGTTTGGGGTGGGGGGAGCAGGATGTGGCCCCTGGGGAGAAGAGAGGGGTGCTTGTGGCCGAGGTGGCATCAGAGTGACGGCACCCCGGTAGCACGGGTCCCTTAGGGCAGGGCGTGATGGCTGGGTCCCCCCGACGCAGGGGGCGGCTGCAGGGCACTGGTGACACCCTCCTCCATCCTTTCGCTCCCCAGGTTTTACTGGGACTTCACGATGCTGCTCTTCATGGTGGGCAACCTGATCATCATTCCCGTGGGCATCACCTTCTTCAAGGAGGAGACCACGGCGCCCTGGATCGTGTTCAACGTGGTCTCCGACACCTTCTTCCTGATGGACCTGGTGCTGAATTTCCGGACGGGGATTGTCATTGAGGACAACACGGAAATCATCCTGGACCCCGAAAGGATCAAGAAGAAGTACCTCAAGACCTGGTTTGTGGTGGACTTTGTCTCCTCCATCCCCGTGGACTACGTCTTCCTCATTGTGGAGAAGGGCATAGACTCGGAGGTGTACAAGACGGCCCGTGCCCTCCGCATCGTCCGCTTCACCAAGATCCTCAGCCTCCTGCGGCTCCTCCGCCTCTCCCGGCTCATCCGCTACATCCACCAGTGGGAGGAGGTAAGGGTCCTGCGGGATGCACCCACCGGTGGGTCCCTCCTCCGGCAGCGGGGACCGGCCAGAGGGAGCGGGAGCCAGGAGGGGTCCCTGCAAGGGTGACGGGGCTCGGGGCTGCCCGAGGAGCTGGCGGGCTGGACGGGCTCTGTGGGGCTGTGTATGGGGCCGGTGGGTGACTGTGACCCTCCCTGGAATTGGGGGGGCTCTGGGCATCCCCCGCCTTCCCCTCTGCTCTGTCCCCAGGGGCACAACTGGGACATGAGAGCGCTCCCGCTCTGCTCCAGCGCAAAGGCAGTCCCTCCGGCTCCCGAGTGCCGCAGCCGAGCCGTGCCCCGTGTGTGCGCCCGGGTGCTGGGGTTTGCACAGCCGGTCCCGGTGCTGTGGCACGGCACCACCCACGGGTGACAGCACGGCCGGCGCACGCAGCCGTGCCGCCCCGTGCTCCGCCAGCAGCTTGACCACGTCCCCCCGTGCACCGGGGCAGGCGACACTCCTTGTCTCCCGGACCTTGGGGAGCGCTGGGGGGGGGCTGCAGGAGCCCCAGCCCCCTCCCGGGGGTGGCAGGACCCCTGGGTCCCCAGAGCAGGAGGCAGGGTGCTGCTTGGGCTTGGTGCACCCGGGGCTGCGTGGGCTGCGAGGCGACGTGCCGTTGTGGCATGCTCGGCTTCACCGCGTGGCTCCGGCACGTGGGCTGGTGCCTCCTGGCAGCTCCGCTGGCTGGGGCTGCGCAGGTGCTCGCTGCAGCGCGGAACCGGCTGCGCACCCGCGGGCTGGAAGGGTGGCGAGTGCCTTTGCTTCCTCCTCCTCCTCCTCCTCCTCCTCCGCCTCCTCCTCCTCCTCCTGCTCCACTGCCGCCATCCCCAGGCCCAGCGGGGGCACGTGCAGCCCCCCATGCAGGTTCTGGCGGGCGAGAGCCACCCGGCAGCACTGCAGGGACCAGCAGTGCAGCCTGGGCACGGTGTCACCGGTGCTGGTGGCTGCAGGGATGGCACCAGACCCTCCTTTCTGCACCTCCGCCATGCAAAGACACGCGGCGAGCTGGGGGTTTGCGGCTGGGCAGCCCCCACCGCGGCCCTGCCCCGTTCTGTCAGGGCTCTGATTCTGTCCTGGCCTCATCCTGCAATGGGAAAACTCCCAACAACCCGCACACGGCTCTTCCCGCAGCTCCACGGGGGCTCAGCTTCCCCGAAAAACAAGGCTGAGCTTGGCTGTCCCGGCTGGCGCCCAGCAGAGCCCCGAGCAGCGCTGCCGGGGGCTGTCCCTGGTCCCTGGGTGGGGGGGACTCCCGCGGCTCCCTGCCCGCATCTCCCTGCCCGCATCTCCCTGCCCGCATCCCACCTGCCCTGTGCCCTTCTCCCACACTGGGCTCTGCTGCAGGAGCATCCCGCGCCTCCTGCCAAGCCCCCAGCCCCAAATGTGTCCGTCCCCCCCCTCTCTCCCCTGCCAGGGCTCCGGCTCTGCGCCCTTTATCACTTTCAGATTGGATTTAGAGCCCCGGCGATGAGTTAAACCCGTGCGTGGCTGGGCAGATTATCCCGGTAATCGCATCCTGCTTACAGGGGAGGGGAGGGGAGCGCGGCCCCCATCCCCACCGGGACCTCGCCTGCTCTCGGAGGTGCTGCAGTCGGGGCTGGCGGATGCTGCGGGGGGCTGCGTGTGCCTGATTTTACCCCCAGCAGCCTGGCCGGCGCGGGGAAGGGACGTGCCCGAGGCCAGCAGAGATGGGGCTGCTCCTGCCCTGTCCTTGCCCCTTCCCCAGCCCCTTGTGCTCTACCTGGGTCCCTTCCCCATCACATCCCACCGGCTCTGCACTGCCCGGGCAAGCAGCCTCGGACCCCAGGGCCGGACACAGAGGAAGAAGGGGACACCTTGTCCTTGTCCTTGTCCTCACCCTCGCCCTCGCCATGCAGCCGCTCCATGCGATGCTGTAGGGCTCCAGCCTTGGATCTGCAGCAAGGGGGGGATTTCACTGCCAGGGGCTTAATTTCTTATTTTCTTTCTTTTTCTTCCCGCTTGACTTCACCTTTTCTGGACCCTAAAAATATTAAAGGAAAAGGAACAAGTCCTCAACCCGTGGCTCAGTTTGCAATGAGGAGCAGACGTCTCTACCCCCTGGGTTTGCCTGTGCGGGCGCCCTGGGGCGAGGGGTGCTACGGCCAGGCTGGGACCGGGGACGTGGCCGGGGGGGGACCCCCCGCTCTCACGGGAGCTGCGGGCTGGTGCTGGGAGCAAGGGGTGTGCTCGGAGCACCGAGCGTGGAGCATGCCCTTCGCACACCCCTCCACGGCCGGGACGCAGGTCCTGGGAGCACCGTGGTGGGTCCCCGTGGTCACGGGACCTCCTGCACCCACCCTGGGCCGGGGGCTCTCCCGGGGTGTCACCGATGGGTCTCAGCATTTGATGCTTTTGTAGCCACCGGCCCTGGGGGGGACGCAGCCCCATCCCATCCATCAGGTGGGATCTCTGGCAGAGCAGACGGTGTGGAGCTGCCCTGGCCGCTCTCCCCAGGTCAGGGTCTCCCCTGACATGGGCACCTCGCACCCTCTTTACCAAAAGCCGCCCTGTGGCTGAGCCCGGCCCCCCGCACCCGCTGCCCCGGGGGCTGCCCCGCTCCTTCCCCAGTGCCCAGAGTATTTGGCTCTCTCTGAGCATCCGCCAGCGCTGCCTTATCCTCATCAAAGCTCGCAGCCATTAGCGCTTTCCGGGGCGACAGCGTGGCGGCATCCCGCTGGCTATAAATAGGCTGGGGAGGGCTGGGGCCGGGCCAGCCGTGGGTGCCTGTTTCAGCTGAGGCCATGCAGGATGGTGCCCCGAGCGGGGACCAGGCAGTGGGGGGGTCAGTCCTGGCGCTCACCCTCTGCCGTCCCACCCCGGCCCCTCCACCCGCAGATCTTCCACATGACCTACGACCTGGCCAGCGCGGTGATGAGGATCATCAACCTCATCGGCATGATGTTGCTGCTCTGCCACTGGGACGGCTGCCTCCAGTTCCTCGTGCCCATGCTGCAGGATTTCCCCCAGAACTGCTGGGTCTCCATCAACGGGATGGTGGTGAGTGCCGGCCCCGAGCCCCCCCCCCCCATCCCCGCGCTCCCTGCCCTGCTCCCCCCGGCCCCCACCGTGTCGTCTGGCCTCTCGCCGCTGACCCCAGGAGATGCCGTCCCCGCGCCGGCTGGTGCTGCGGTGCCCCGAGGGTGCGCAGGGCACCCCGCGCCCGCTGCCGACGGTCTCGCGGGACCCGGGCCACGATTCATCTGGGCGGGAGGGAGATGCTGACACGGAGCTCTGCCCCGTCCCCCGCTGCCTTCTCCTGCTAATTATCAACAAAGCCGCTATTAATAAATAATAGACCATGTTTCTAATTGCTCCCTCTCAGCCCTGCAGCCCGCTACAAATGGCTCTTCTCCCTCCATCCATCTCATCCCATTCTACCGATGTTTCCATCTCTGCTCCATTCCCCCCCCGCCTGGCTTCCTCCCCCTTCCTCTTCTCCTCGTCTCGTGCTTTTCCTTCCCCGGCTGCTTCACTCCTGGGGGGGAAATGGGGGTTCGCTTGAGCCTGGGTGGGGGGATTCCTGCCCCGGGAGCCACCAGCCCGTCCCTGCCTGCTGTCCCAGCCATGAAAAAAAAAAACTGAGCACGAGTAACTCGGTGCCTTGCACCAACTCAGAGCTTGTTCCCATCACACCATTTCCCAGGGGCTTGCTGTGCTTTTGTATATCTACTTTAAAAAAAAAAAAAAAAAAAAGACTTGACTACCTGAAGCGAAGCCAGGCGGGCGGTGAGGTGCAGAAACCTGCCGGGAAGGAGCGGAGCGTGGCGGGATCGCTGCAGTCCCAGCTGTCCTGGTGTTTGGGTTTGTTTGGCTCTCACCCGCATGGTGAGACTGTCCAAACTAAAGAAAAATCCTGTTGCTGAGGCTTGGCGGGAGATGCAGGCAGAGAACCTGGCTCGTCTGCCGGGCCTGAGTCAGAGCATTGTACCCACGCGTGCCTGTACGCACACATGAACACACGCATGCACATGTGCGTGCGAGCAGCCGTGCACCAGCCGGGGCTGAGTGCCGCCGCCGTCCCTGTCGCTGCAGAACGACTCCTGGAGCGAGCTGTACTCCTTCGCCCTCTTCAAATCGATGAGCCACATGCTCTGCATCGGCTACGGGAAGCAGGCGCCCGAGAGCATGACGGACATCTGGCTGACGATGCTGAGCATGATCGTGGGGGCCACCTGCTACGCCATGTTCATCGGCCACGCCACCGCCCTCATCCAGTCGCTGGACTCCTCCCGGCGCCAGTACCAGGAGAAGGTAAGACTGGGCTGGATGGGGACCTCGGTTCCTGTCCTGCACCCGGCTGTTGCATCCCCTCCTGGAATCATAGAAACACTAAAGTTGGAAAAGACCTCTAAGATCATCGAGTCCAACATCAACCCAACCCCCCCATGGCCACTAAACCATG
>VZTQ01008301.1:37561-61443 GCA_013400755.1 Pelecanoides urinatrix
TGTGGCCCAAGGGCAGGACCCGGCACTTGGCCTTGTTGAACCTCATCCATTGGCCTCGGCCCATCGGTCCGGCCTGTCCAGGTCCCTCTGCAGAGCCTCCTGCCCGCAGGAAGGAAGCAGCGGTACCTGCTGCGGTACCTGCGGGTGCAGCTGGGCAGGGCGAGGGCTCCATATCGATACCATCCACGGGGCAGGGACGGGGCGATGGAGCGGGACCCACCCCATGGAGCAGAGACGTGGGTGGGGGGTCCCGACCCCGCAGCCCCAGCCCGGCTGGGTGCTGATGCCGCTTCTCCCCGCAGTACAAGCAGGTGGAGCAGTACATGTCCTTCCACAAGCTGCCCGCCGACTTCCGCCAGAAGATCCACGACTACTACGAGCACCGCTACCAGGGCAAGATGTTCGACGAGGACAGCATCCTGGGGGAGCTCAACGAGCCCCTGCGCGAGGTAAGGGCCTCGGGGACTGGAGAGCCGGCCGTAGGATGCTGCGGTGAGGATGGGGACAACCCCCTCCATGGTTAAGACCCCCCCTGTTCCCAGCTTGGGGGAGGCTGCGAGTCCCACCGGCTCCTGCAGCGCATGTGCATGAGGTCGAGCACCTCTTGCTCCGGCTTTGCAGCTCCAAGTGTGAGTGTGTCCACGCGCAATCGTGTTTGCGTGCTCGGGGGGGTGTGTGTGTGTGCTGACACCTCTGTGTTCGTGAGCCCGTCCTGGGGGAGCCGTGTCCCTGCCGCCTGGTCCCTCACCTCCATCCCCTGCAGGAAATCGTGAACTTCAACTGCCGCAAGCTGGTGGCCTCCATGCCGCTGTTCGCCAACGCGGACCCCAACTTCGTCACGGCGATGCTCACCAAGCTGAAGTTTGAAGTGTTTCAGCCGGGCGACTACATCATCCGCGAGGGCACCATTGGCAAGAAGATGTACTTCATCCAGCATGGGGTGGTCAGCATCCTCACCAAGGGCAACAAGGAGATGAAACTCTCGGACGGCTCCTACTTCGGAGGTGAGCGCTGGGGGGGCTGAGCCTGGGTCCCTTCCCTTCCCGCCCGCGCTGTCCCGGGGCACTCTGCTTCTCGCCCCTTGCTCCTGGCCTGTTCCCATTTCCAGTCCTCGCTGCCGGTGTTTTGACTTTGGCATCGTTGTATCCCCCCCGTAGAAATCTGCCTGCTGACCCGCGGCCGGCGCACGGCCAGTGTCCGGGCAGACACCTACTGCCGCCTCTACTCGCTCTCGGTGGACAACTTCAACGAGGTGCTGGAGGAGTACCCCATGATGAGACGGGCCTTCGAGACGGTGGCCATCGACCGCCTCGACCGCATCGGTAGGGCACAGGGAGCTGTCGGGGGGGGCTGTCCTGGCAGTGTGGGACAGCCACAGCCACAGTGCGGGGGTCCAGCGTAGCCCCAGTGCAAGGTCTCACGCTGCTCCCCATCCCCTCCCCACAGGGAAGAAGAACTCGATCTTACTCCACAAAGTGCAGCACGACCTCAACTCGGGCGTCTTCAACAACCAGGAGAACGAGATCATCCAGGAGATCGTCAAGTATGACCGGGAGATGGTGCAGCAGGCGGAGCTGCAGCAGCACACGGCCATGTACAGCCCCGTCCAGCCCCAGGTCACCTCCGCCATCGCCACCCTCCAGCAAGCCGTCGCCATGAGCTTCTGCCCACAGATGGCCAGCCCGCTGGTGGGCTCCATGGCCCTGGGCTCGCCCCGCATGATGCGCCGCTTGCAGTACGCCCAGGCTGTGCCCAGCCCCTTCGCCGTCTCCCCCGTCTTGCTGCAGCAGAGCCCCCCGCAGCAGCCGCAGCCCCCCATACCCCACGCCAACCCCTCGCCCTCGCAGGACCAGGCGCAGCCCACGGCCCTGCCCGCCTCCACCAGCGCCTTCGCCACGGCCGTGGCCAGCCCGCCGTCCCAAAGCCCCTTGGCCAGCCGGACGTTCGCCTACGGAGGCGTCCCGGGGCAGCTGGGCTCCCAGCTCTCCCTCAGCCAGCAGCAGGCGCCCGGCTCGCCCCAGCGCCTGGCCGCCCACAAAAGCACACAGGCGCTGCACACCAGCAGCCTCAGCCAGGATTCGCGGCCCCTGTCGGCCTCGCAGCCCTCCTTGCCCCACGGGCTGGCTGCCGGCAGCACCCAGAGCCCCCCGGCCTCGGCCCGCGAGTCCTGCGCCTCCATCGGTGGGGGCCCGGCTGCCGCCTCGCCAGGCCCCGGCCCCCCGGCTGGGCTGCGGGGCCAGGCACCCTCACGGGGGACCCCGGCCCACCCGGCGTCCACGGGCTCGGTGCACGCGGGGCCGCCCACCCTGCCGCAGGACTCGGCGGCGGCCCGCAAGGATTCGGCGGCCAGCACGCCCGACACGGACCCAGCCAAGTCCAGGCTGTCTTCCAACTTGTGACCTCCGCGCCGCGCGGGGACGAGCACGCCGGAGGGGGCTGTGGCAGTGAGTCCCGTCTCGCCCCGTGCCCATCCTGCGCCGCCCCGCTCGCCGGCTTCATCCCGCCGCACGCTGCAGAGCCGGGCAGCTGCCAGGGGTGGGCACGGGGCCTCTGTGCCCCCCCCACCCAACACGGGGGGCACACGGCAGGGGGCCAGGCTGAGCCCCCCCGCCCCGGCTGCGTCACCTCCGACCAAAGTCTGGCCCCATCTCCCACTCCCCGCGGCGAAGCCCCGCTGCCCCCCAGCCTCCCCGGCTGCCCCATAGAAGCCACAGCTGCATCATCCCCCGTGATCAACTCTGTATATGATATATATGACCTGAATACATACCTGTATGTGTGCATCCGCAGGACACCGCCCTGGGGCTTTAGGCGTGCTGGCCAGCCCCAGTGCCTGCGCACGTCCCTGCCTCCCCTCCCACAGACCCAAGGCGAGGGGTGATGGTCCAGGACTGGAGGTAAGTTGGGGGGGTCTAAGGGATGGTTCGCGAGCACCCCACACACACGCACTGTCCCCCAACCCGACCCCGGGGCTGGGGCAGTAAACGCAGCCCCACGTCCCCATAGTCAGCGGTAGGAGGGAGGCAGACGCTGGAGCCTGGGGAGCCGAGCCCTGGGGCTGCCCCACGGGTGGTCCCGGCTTTAAGGCTGGGGAAGGCGCACACGGCGTGTACCAGCGTGCCTGCGCGTGTGTGTGTGCACCTACGGACACAGGTGTGTGCAGGTGTGTGTGTGTGTGTGTGTGTGCACGTACGCCTCCCTCACAAGCACTCGGGAGCCTTCCACGTTGAATGTACGCAGTGACCACGAGTGAGGGGCCACGTGCCAGCCCAACGCCCTGTAGCTGCGCAGCCGGCGGGACAGGGCCCCGCTCCAAGCGTCCACCTTTCCATCCAGCCCATCCTGTGCAATAAACGTCAGCGACTGACAGAGCTACGCACGACTCCGTCTCTGCTTCTCCTTCGCCATCGTCCCTCCCCGCCGTGGCTCCGGCTGCTCCCGTTCCCCTCGCCCGGCCCTGGGAGCTCTGCCACCGGGCACAGCCCCAGGCTGGGCTGCAGGAGGCAGCTTTGTCCTTTGAAGAGCTGCTTCCCTGCCAGAAAAATGACAAGGCGAAAAGCCTCCTCCCAGCACCTTTCCCCATGGCTGGCAGAGCCGTGCCACACTATCCCGTGTCTGCTGGACACCACGGGGCTGCAGGGGGGAAGGAGCTGGGAGCAGGCTGTGAACTGGAGCTGGTAGGTGCAGGGCTCAGCTAAGAGCTCCAGCTGCAAGATCTCCCAACATCAACGCTGCAGGAGCTGGGACACAAACACACAGCCTCACAGGCTGCAGAAGGCCACAAGAGCGGTGGAGAGGAGGCTCCTGGCTAGAAACACAAGGGCTGAGTGGATGCAGTCAGACCCTGCGAGAGCCCTGCTCCCACTGCAGCTGCGCCGGCCAGTCTGTGCTGCAGGAAAGTTTTGTTTCTGCTATAAAACATTCTGGAAATGCTAACACCCCTGTGAATAACTGAAGTCCAACCAGTCAGCAAAACAGTGGTAGAGATATCAGTCCCACCTCCCCAGGAAGATGAGGGGAGAGCCCAGGCACCCCCCAGACTTCAGGCAAAGATGCCAAGAAGGACACGGTTCCCATCTAGTATTTCAAAAAACAGTTTTATTTACAGTATCGTACACCTCCACTCCCACGGTAGTGGTTGACCCTGCCTGAGACACAGTAAGCACAATGGAAACCGATCCCTGCAAATCAGAGTCAGGAGGCGCAGAGGCTGCGTGACAGCGAGAGCGGTGGAGCTGGAGCAGGAGATGGAGAGAGCAGCCGCCCCACGGCCGAGAGCGGGCAGGAGGCTCCTGCTGCAGCCATGGCCGCGGGGGCCTAACGCTCCAGGAGGTCTGAGCACTGCTGGTGGAGAGGGATGGCACCCCAGTGGCAGGCAGATGGTGCCGGGGTGAGGACTGAGAGGAGCCAGCCTCACCTACCATCACCCCTTTGACCCCACACCAGAGAGCAGCAGCCCTCTCCCCAACAGCAAACCGTGCAGACACCCTGTCCCCCACCAGTCCCTCGCGGCTGCTCCTGCGCTCCTTCAGGACTCCCAGTTTGCCCCAGCATCTCAGTGTTGGGCAGGTATTTTTTGCTGGGCTGGCAGCTGTACCCATTTTCCCCATGAGACGCAGGATAGAGGAGCCTCGCGGGCCAGTGCCTACCACAGCCTCCGAGGCAGCCGGCAGTCCAGAGATAGTCCAGGGCTCAGCTGAAGAAATAGGTGGAATCCATCACCTTCTTCAGGCTGAATTCTCCTGGGGGAAGCGAGGGAGAGGAGAGCAGGGTCAGGGCAGGGTGGAGATAGGGCAACTGGGAGAGAAGCTCAGCCCCTTTTGCAGGGTAGGTCAAGACAGCAGGGATCTTAGAGGTCTTCCAGGAACTGATGTCCCTCCAAATTTATCTAGTTCAGTGGTAGGAAGAGCAAGACAGAAGACCGTAACAGCAGCGAGGCAGGGAAGAGAGGAGTGCACAGCCTCGCGGTACAAGCCATCCCTGCCACGGGATTGTGCTGCCGCTGGGGCTGACCACGGCAGCTGCTCAAGAGCAACGGAGCCCTGGCCTGTTCCGTTTTGCGAAGGTTAGCCAGATGGTCTGGCAGAGGCAGGGCTGAGAGATCAGGAGGAGTTAAACTAATTGCCTTGATCCCTTTGCACGTATATCATCTAGATCCTGGCAATTACCATCCCGAGTGCCTCACTCCCATCTCCAGGCAAATGCCTTGGTCGGAGACAGACGGGAGAGGAACAACGAGACAGGGGACGGGATGAGCCGGGTCAACCTGGGAAAAATCCCAGGGGCTGAGCTCCAGGAAAGGCAGGGACCGCTCACAGGGATGCTACAGGGGAACATCCTGAGGCACTGCCCCATGGCTCCGCAGTCCAGCACAGGCAGGAAAACCTGATCTTAGGGAACGGCTTTAGCACAGCTGGCCAGACCCTCAGTATGTCCAACTTCAGACACCTCAGGAGCTCAGTGATTTTGGGGGCCACTCCCCACCTCACTCCCCTTATGTCCAAGCTGCTCCTGAGCTTTGCAGTTCCTGTCCTGTGCTCCTACCTGTCTTGGGGACATTCGACAGCTGCTCCATCAGTTTCTTCTGCCAGGGGGCTCTAGTCTCTCTGCTGGGGCTGGATGAACCAGAAGGAAAGCAAATCAACATGGGAGGAAAGCAAATCAACATCTCATGACAAGAAGGACATTGAGGGGCTGGAGCGTGTCCAGAGAAGGGCAACGGAGCTGGGGAAGGGCCTGGAGCACAAGTCTGATGAGGAGCGGCTGAGGGAACTGGGGGTGTTCAGCCTGGAGAAGAGGAGGCTGAGGGGAGACCTCATCGCGCTCTGCAACTGCCTGAAGGGAGGTTGGAGCGGGGGGGGTCGGTCTCTTCTGCCAAGTAACAGCGATAGGACGAGAGGAAACGGCCTCAAGTTGTGCCAGGGGAGGTTTAGGTTGGACATTGGGAGAAATTTCTTTCCTGAAAGAGTGGTCAGGCCTTGGCACAGGCTGCCCAGGGCAGTGGTGGAGTCCCCATCCCTGGAGGGATTTAAAAGACGTGTAGATGAGGCGCTTGGGGACATGGTTTAGTGGGCATGGGGGGGTTGGGTTGACGGTTGGACTCGATGATCTTAGAGGTCTTTTCCAACCTTAATGATTCTATGAGAGCTCTGGGAGAAGGTACACTCTCCTCTGCTCACCAGTGCAGGCCCCTGACAACAGGATTCAGCTCTTCCAAAACACATTACACACTCTGCAGCAGCAGCCGCCCTAGGCAGGTGCTGAGGCATCTACAGCGCCTGCCCAGGACTGGGTCGGTCTGCGCTGTCTGGCTGGCTCTGCGGTGGTAACTGAGGGCCACACACTGGGCCGACCCAACACGTGTCTTCACGGCTCCTTACTGCCTCGTTCACAGTGGGCAACCCAAGGCACAGACGTTATGGCCCACCCCAGCCCCACCGAGGGATTCAAGCACCAAACCCTGCTTCAGTTCTGCAGCAAAAGGATGCAGACACCTTTGTTTTTCACACCGAGGTCTAAGGCACTTTGGGCATCAGTCAAGAAGGAAGCACAACTTCCCTCCAGAGCAGCCCCCAACAGATGACACAACCATGAGCATCTGGGCACAAGAACCCCCGGGAGAGGGAATCGGTGTGGGCAGGAAGGAGAGCGGTGGCTGTTGGCCAACAGGCAAGGAATACCTGCAGTACTTCTCCAGCATGAACTCGGACAGATCCTGCAGGATCTTCTCGCTGTGCAGAGCCACAAATTGCTGCCGACAGATCTGATCCAGGGAGCAACGGTGAGTCGCAGGTTAACAGGCGTTTTCCCTTCCTTCCCCTCAGTGTTTCTCAGCCAAGACAGGTCAGAAGTGAGGGGCAGGGAAGGCAGCGGGCAAGAGGGGGAAGGGGGGGCTGCCAGACAAGGGTGAAGGGAATCAGCCTGGAGAGGTGGGAAGCAAAGGCTGACCCCTGTTTATCAATCTACTGGACAACAGCCCTTGCAGCACTCCAGGAGAAAGAGCCCAGGGCAGGAGAGAGGCACTGACTCTGCTAGGCGCTGTGTTTAGTGCTGATTTACAGGCACAGATTCTCCCTGACACCCTCCTTGAAGGGTGGAGGAGATGGGGCTACGGCACCAGGAAATCAGCTGCAACTGCCAGCAAGCACCCCAGGTTCACCTTGCCTGGATAAATAAATCAGCCTATGGAGCAAAACCCAGGGGAGTCAAGGGCTGGCAGGTGCTCAGAGGACAGATCAGCAAGATCCCTGCTCACAAGTGACCCGGGAGGACACTTTTACCTGGTTCATGACATCCACGGTGAGCGCGTGAGTCCAGTAGCAATCGTGGACTGAGACGAAGGTCAGACCCTGCCTGGGAGGCAGCAGAAGGTGCCATGAAGTAGAGCTGAGAGCCCCCTCTCTGCGACATCCCCTACCCCACGCAGACCCTCTTGCTGGGACATAAGCAGGGACCACGCAAGGAGGGGGACTCCCCCCACAGCACCTGCAGATCTTCAGAGAGTCTCTGCTAACCCCGCGGTCTCCCTGTCCCTGCCCCGCTGCCTCCGCTCAACCCTTCTCTGCCAGAAACCCCCATCACCCACCCACCCGGGGAACCTCTGCCCCACACCGCACGCCTCGCCCTGGTGACGCTCTCCCAGCAGAGACCGAGTCCCCGAGCCAGGGCAGAGTCCCAGCTGCCTGCTCCCTACCTGAGGCAGTGCAGAGCCGTAAGCATCATGTGCGTGGAATCCAGGGAGTGGATGAAGTTGGGTGGGAAGGCGTTCTTCTGCTTCACTGTATCAGGCTTCCTGCAGAGTGGGAGACGGGAGGAGCTGAGGCACTTCCAGGGCCAAAGATGAAAGTGCCAGCACAGAGTCAGTGCCAGCCAAGACCTGGGATTGATGGAGGCAGCTCCGGAGGGCCCCAAGGCTCTGCTGAAGCACAGGGTCCCACTCCTCCGTCTGGCTTTGTGCAGCTCAGGGGGATACCAGGAGCTTTGGCACTCATTTGGCAGGTTCCACTGATGGGAAGGTTTTGTCCCCAAAGCACAGGCTGGGGACAGCAGGGGCTCAGTAAAGACCACGGTTTCATACTTACTGGCTGCTGCTGTAATTTTTCACACTCAAGTGCTGCATGCTGCAATTCAGCTGCAGGGAAAGAGAAAGAGCCATAGAATCACTAAGGTTGGACAAGACCTCTAAGATGATCAACTCCACCCCCCCATTCCCACTAAACCATGTCCCCAAGCGCCTCATCTACACGTCTTTTAAATCCCTCCAGGGATGGGGACTCCACCACTGCCCTGGGCAGCCTGTGCCAAGGCCTGACCACTCCTTCAGTAAAGAATTTTTTCCTAATGTCCAAAAGGGGATCAGCTCTCACACCGCACTGCCCCGTACTTCTGGGGAGGGGATCGTGCCGACCACCATCTACTCTGCTCTGCAGGAAACCGCAACGAGGGGCCCAGGCAGGGACCTTTCCAGGGCATCCCAGTCACCACGGCACTCCTCAGTGACTCCTTGCCTGCTTCCCCTCCCGAGGATGCTGGCAGGCGTCCTTCACCCCTTCCCAGCGATACACTGATTCAGGGCTAGGAGAAGGGCTCCTGGAGGTGAGCGGCTGTGAGGATGAGAGAGGCTGGGGAGACGTGAGTCAGTGCAGCAGCGCGTGGGGGGGACGAGAGCAGCAAGACTGAATCACGCGAGCCCCGAGGAAGGCTCCTCGGTGCGGGGAACGGGCCCGTGCTCCAGCTGCCTGAGTGGGACGGGAGCAGCAGAGCTTCCTCACCAGCCCACCCACACACTCCAGTCTCCGCAGGGAGTGACGAGGCTGGAGGACGTGCCTGCACACACAAATTCTACCTGCTCTGCAGGCTCACCCGCAGGCAATGCCAACCTGCCGGGCTTTAGCTTGCTGTCTCGAAGCCCAGCTGCCCTCTCCCTGCTCCCCACCATGGCAGAGGGAGGGGTAGATGAGTCCCACACACCAGGTACTCACCACAGTGGACTTGGACCGATAGTAGGGCTGCACGATGGGGAGACCCAGCGGCGTGACCCACTCCACCGTCCGTCCCGACTGGGCAATGAGCTTGGCACTCTCCGTCAGCCAGTTCTTTAGCGGAGCGAAGTGGGGAAGAAAGTGGCTGGAGTTAGTACGGGCAGCTGGGAGACCCGATCCCCTCCCAGCACAGGTGAGCCCGACTCCTGCCACCCGCTGTGACAGTCCAGCGCTTGCGGGGGAGTTTGGCCCTGCAGCAGGCACAATCCCACACCTCTGGGCTGGGACAGGAGGATCCTCTCTGGGCCAGGACCCAGAAGAACCATCTCTCCCCATGGAGCATCCCCTGGTCTATGTATGGGTGGGCCATGGAAGAAGAAAAGGCAGAGAGAGATAAGAGGAAACAGGCACCTTACCTGGATGTCTCGAGTTGCTGAGAACATCTCCTTGATGCCATTGAACACCTGCTTTACGAGGTAGTGAGACGCTTCCCACAAGTATTCCTGCAGAGACCAAAGGCAGAGCGAGGGGTCAGGCAAAGGGGCAGCAAAAGATGCAAAGCAAAGTGATGGAACCTACGGTGAGCTAAAAAGAGCATCTCCCTGCTCTCTGGTGCCTCAAAATTGCCTCCATCACAGACTGCGCTAAGTCTCGAGCTGTTGCAGATGGCTGTGAGTTGTGATGGAGTGAGGCCGATGTCAGGATTTCAGATAGCTCCTTACCTGAGGACAGGCTGATCTCTATGTAACGTCCCTGGACGAACAGGAGGCTCTCGCTGCCTCATCTGCCCCAGGAATGTAACACACAGCAGAAACTCCCAGCACCAACCTGCCGCGGCAATCACCCCCTCTCACAGTGGGGTCACAGAACCCAAAACAAGTGCCAGGAGGAGCAGTAATCCCAGAGCTCTGCTGGAGACAAGGGCCGCTTCCAGAGGGAACAGCACAGCCACAAACCTTGTTTTGCATCTGAAACACCAGCTGAGGCTGTCAGGCCACCAAGCTGGGCCCAGGAAGGATGAGGAGCAGCCCTACCTGAAGAATCCCTCCCCACCCGCAAGTGCTGGCAGACAGCTCTCCTGCAGGCTGGAGAAGCCTGGCACAGGTATGGGGGGGTCAGTCCTGCACACCCCTCCGCTGGCTGAGATTTGGGGGGGGTAAGGAGAGAGCAAGGTGGGAAGGAAACCCACAGGAAAGGCAGTGGAGGTACCTCTCCTAGCAGGGATTGAGAGCTGAGCAAAACACTGCTGGGGGAGGCCGGGGCAGGCATGGTACCTCAGGGAACTCATCGATCTCCTTGAGACGCTTCTCCATCTGCAGCCGCCCGCCGTAGCGTGTGACACCGTACACCACCGTCATCACCGTCTGCTTCACCACCTTGCGGCTGATGAAGCCTTGCAGCACCTGGGCGATCTTCACCCCCCGTTCAGCATCCTTCTTCCGAAACTCTTCCACCTGAGGAGGAGAGCATCCCGCGAGGTCAGCCCTGCGGCAAGCCATGCTGGCCCAAGCCCCCCTCCATGGCTGGGGGAGAGTCAGGGGGGCCGCATGAGACCCTCCCAGCTGTGCGCTGCCTGGCCTCAACTCCCACCAGAAACCCTGCAGCCCATCTTCATCTGCCCTGGTTAACAGAGATCATGTGCTGACAGAATCAAGAGGCATCTGCATCTCACAGATAACCATGAGCCTTCCACTGCTGCCTCAGCAGAGCAGTGTCACTCGGCAGCTGGGTGGTGCCGGACATTACAAGGACGTGGCACTAGAACTGTGGCTCAGGACTCGGGTTCTCCTGACTCTGTCACCCCAATAATAACCCTGAGCAAACCATGCACCCTCCATGTGCTCCCCCCATCCTCTGGTGCGGTGCTGCCTGGATAAAACATGCTGAGACCTAAAAGGGAGAGCCAGGGGTTCAAGACCAGTTGATTGAGTCTGGTAGATCTCAGCCCACTTCCCAACAGGCTCTTTTCACATCATGTCTTGCCAAGAAAACTGAAGACGCAGCAGCAGCGCTAAAGGCTGAATCTCTCCCCCTTCCCTCCTACCCACCTCAAACAAAGAAAATATCATAACCTGCAGGCCAGCCAGCTGTGACCAAGAGATGAGGAACACTCTGCTCTCTTCCACCTCTCTACCCTACTTCTCCCAGACTTCGTTCAGGAGAAGTGAGGACAGCAGAAATCCCAGTGGATTTCTCATAGCTACCTCTGTCAGGACAGATCTCCAGCCAGATCCCCACTGTGGATCCCATTCGGGGAGGGAGAGATTCTCTGCCTGTGACCAGCTCATGCTTTCCCAGCCTTCTGTACACCTCGACCTTTCTCCCTGGGAGCTGGAGTGACCATGTGCAACACATTGCAAGGCGGGGAAGCAGGTCCAAGAGGACACCTCTCCGTGTCCCCGCTGTGCCTCACCTGCTGGGCCACTGCACTGTAGACATCCTGGGGGACATCGCAGGGCATCAGATTGACGGAGATGGCCCCAATAAGGTCCCGGCCAAGAGCTGCGTAGTGCTGCAGGCCATTGCAAGAGCCGTCCTGTGTGTGGAAAGAGAGCAGGGTGGAAACAAGGTGTTAGCGTGTGGATGGAGCCCCGCTCATTCACCCCCACTCACGAGCACAGATACACTGGGCTCTGAAGGTTATTGCCATTCTTCCCCTCCTCTCCTCGGACAGGTTTGCAGCTGATCTCCCAGCAGTGGCCAGGGCCACACCAGTTTCCATTTTCCTTCTGGCCAGTTTTCCTCTCTGGGTCTCATCGCTAACTACTGCTGTCTATGAGGTTTAAAAAAAACCACCTCACATGCACATCACACTGCCCCCTCCATGAACTTTCAAAGACAGAGCTCTGTGGAAACACTGAAAAACAGAAAATTTGGTAAGTCTGTCTGGGGTGCTAAAAGAAGCTCCAAGAGCCAGCAGTCAAAACAACCTAAAAAAAAACCCCAGGAGTGGGATCCGAGGCAGGAAGAGGCAGGCCAAGCCAAAGATCACTCCGCTAGCCACAGCTGACTCCGAGCTCCAGCTAGCTGTGCGGCTCTGCTCCGTGGCTGATGAAAACATCCTTCTGATGAAAACCAGCTCCGACCCAGCCTTTCCCAAAGCTGCAGTTCGAGGCATGCCAACCGATCCGTCGCAGCAGCTGCCCTGACAGCCCTCCCGGCACCAAAATCAGCCTGGCTGAGACAGGCAGGACCTGAACGATGGCGTGGGAAGGTCCTGCTGTTCCCCAAACAGCACCAGCAGAAACGCTTCTCACAGAAGATGTGCTGCTGCTTTGGGCCATCCCTGCTCCTCCTGTGCTTGGGCTCTGCCAGGTCAAAGGGAGCCTGTAGCTGCTGGCAGGATCGAGCCCCCCCTCCTCCCCACACCCTGCAGTGCAGCAAGTCGCGGAGCTGAGAAGTGGCAGGGCTCCGGCAGCCCGGCCGCGGCAGAAGAGCCGCCTCTATTAACCAAGTGCTGATGACTCAGGTGGAAAGAGATTCGGGTGCCCTCCAGAAGAAGTCCTTGCTTGAATTTCATTAACAGCACCCTCCACACACCCCCGACTGCTCTTGATCTTTTGTTGTCATAACAATATCAGTTTAGATGGTCTCATACATATTCCAGACCACTGCTATGGCAGAATACACCCTCCCCCAAACCTTCATTAGGGCCATCTGATCTTTTAATGAGATAAGTGAGCAAGCCCCTCTCACCAGGAAAACAATTAATCTTTGTCTCCCGTGCAGCAAGGGGATTTATCAGTATAGCTGGCTGGGCAGCGGCTGCAGAGAGAGCTGCAGATCTGCTGGGACGCAGCAGGGCGAAAGGGCTGAGCGCTGGCTGACGGGAGCGGCTGCCTGGCTCCTCTCTCCGGCCGGGAAGGACGGATGCCTTCAGAGAGCTGAGCAGCACCTGAGCGATTGCACTTGTCCCGCTCACAGTGTGGGCACGTCTGGCACCGAGCAGGGACAGGGCACATGGTGAATGACAGCCACGTCACTCAACGCAGGGGACGGGTCAGCTCTGTCCCCCTGCCCTGCTCCAGAGGTCCAGACCTCTCATCTTTTGCTCCTGCAGAGCTGCTTGGCTCCAGGCTCAGAACAGGAGCGGAGCAAAGGCCCCCCAAAACCTCAGCACAGCCCCAAGCACTTCACATGGGCAGGTGCTGCACCCACGCCACATCCCACCCAGCCAGGGTCGGGCTGATTTCCAGTCCTGATCCCGCAGCTAGAGAAGGTAAGAGGGCCCAGCTCTCACCCTGCGGGCAGCTGACGGCGATCTCCCAGACAGGCTCTGCTCCAAAGGGGCACTTAACTGTACTGGCTCATTAATGGCTGCACGCAGCAGCAAACTGCTGGAGTTCTCAAGCCAAGATGCCTGTAGACTGCACTCCCATTCTTAAGAAAGCCACGTGGCGTAGTAAATGCGGCACTGGAGACCTGGATGCTTCTGCCCTGCCCTGAGCTTTCTGCCCTGCCCGTTTTCCTCCCCCTGCTCAGCCACGTAGATCCATTGGGCTCCCACCTGGTGAACCGGGAAGTGAGAGATGTAGGCTGCTGGATCCGGGGACCGCGAGGCTTTGGCGATTTCCATACAGCACGCCAAGGCTTGCCAGGGTTCATCGGTGTCCATCCACCACTTCCTGCCCTGGGAAAACAAAAGCAGACTCTGGTAGGAGCGGGCGGTGCTCCTGTGGCACCCCAAAGCAAAGGCAGGAGCCCCTGCGCTCTCGGGATATGCTGGGCAAGGCACCTCCTCCCACTGTGCTCCATTTCCCTAATCTTTCATCACATTTTCAGATAGAAATGTATTATTTAGGAAACGCTTTGCTTCCCTTTTTCCTCTCAAAGCGTTATTTTTCAAAATGTTTTTGTTTCAAAATTGATTTGATTTCCATTTTATTTTACTTTCTAGAAGCTATGCTAAATAAGAGGAACGGTTAAGCCTCCTCTGAAATTAAAGACAACACCGAGCTCTTTTTTGCTTAGCAATTTTGGACAATTGCTATTTGGACTCAAACACAGAGGAACTTCCCTGCTTTTCAGTTTGGTCACTGAAGGAGAACCTGCCTGGGGCTAGCTGCAGGCTCCCAGAGCCCACACCATTCCCTCCCCAGTTCGGGGTCCCACCACTCCACCCCAAGCACGAGCAGAGCCCTGCCAGCCATTCCCCACCTACCGTCAGCGGGTGGTCAGCTGAGTCCAGAATCTCCTCCATGATTTCATTGGCATACTCCAGCCGCTCCTGCAAGGCATCCTTCTTCTTCAGCCCCGTGAGGTTAATGAGGTGGATCTTCAGCCAGTCAAGGCCCTTGGGCCCCAGTGGCCTTCCCTCTGCGAAAAGCAGGATGGCCCGGGTGACATCGTTACCGAGGTGGTTGAAATAAGGTGGGCAAGGGTAAGTCCTGCCTCGGAAGTCCATGTTGTGAGGAAACCAGAACACCTTGTCCCTGACGTAGTTGGCAATAGAGAGCTTATAGAGCGCATCCATGCGCAAGCTGTGCATTTCAGCTGTCTTCTTCTTGCACAGCAACAACTCATGTTTTTGGGACTTGTTCCAGGTAGAGGAATTGCTGGGAGCAGCAGAAGGTCTGGGGGCCTCTGAGATGGGCAGTGGGATGTCCAGCTTCTCGTTGCCTTTGTCATTGAAGATAGAGATGATGATATCCAGCACTGGCTGGTTAATCTTCCAGGCACAGTTGCCCAACTGGTTCAGGGCATCCAGCACGGGGTGGAGGTTCACCAGGGGACACTGCTCCAGGAGCAGCTGGTGCTGGACGGCCCCATCCACAAAGCGCATCAACTTGGTGTCATTCAGGACAAAGGCACCAAAATGGGGGGAGGTCCAGGGTACCGGGGGACACAGCATAGGTAGGGCGGAGGAGTTAAAGGTCAGCAAGGTCTCTGCGGCATCCGACACAATCTGGGAGAAGATGGGATGGGGCTTTATCAGCCCAACCTGGAGAGGAGAATCAGAGAGGTGAAGGTCAGCAGCAGGGGATTAGGGCTGGAGTCTGGAAGAACATGTCGTCAGCCACTACATAAGGATCACACCAAGAACTGACACCGTCCCACAGAATCAGAGGATCCTCTGAGTGTCCCTGAGCAGAAAAGGCAGCAGGGAAGGAAAGGCTTTGCTCCGATGAAGAAGTGACCTGCACAGTCCCAGAGCCCCCAGGACAAGGCTCACCTGCGAGCTGCTGCGGAAGGAGTAGATGTGGTAGAGGACGGGGATAAGCTTGGGCTCCAGGCGAGGATTAAGGATGTTCCTGGGCACCGTGACAGCATGCACCAAGAGTTCCAGCATGTGCATGCCCAGGCGCATGAGGAGCATGTACGGCCAGCTGCAGTCCTTCAGGTTCAGGGAAGGCCCAAAACCCGCTTCTCCCACCAGCTTCTCCCAATATTCCCGTGGCAAGTACTCGTTAGGCTGGGAGGTAGAAGAAGAAAATTGGATCAGCTGGAGGGGCCACAGCCATGCTGCTCCCAGGGGGTTTGCTGGATGGGATCTATGCACCTGGAACATGGCTCAGAGAAGGACCCTCCTGTCTCTGTGTCCCTGTGAGATCCTCCCCGATGGGTATTTGGGGAAGGACTGCTGACGTGGCTGAGGCCAGCCCAACAGCAAGAACCTGCTTCTGCTGCCAGCCAGGACAGCAGCGCTGCAAAGCCCTTCCTCTCGCCACATCCCTGTGCTGACACCCTGTCCCCACACCGTCCCGACCCTCCTTCCCAGACCGCCGATCTGCCTCCCCGCCACGCCACACACAGCTCTGCGAACGACCTGCTCAGCCGGCCCTCGAGCTGCCCGGGGCGGTGGCCTTGGCCCCTTTCTCCCGTCCTGCCCTGCAAAGCGCACCCTCCTCAAGCCCCAGAGCTCTCCTGCATGGGATGCCTGGCTCCAAGGGATCAACTCTGCCAATTTAAAACCTTCAGAAATACCCACTGCTACGCCTGAACCGACCTGCCTGTTGCCACGGTTTAGGGGACGTGTTTTAGGGACATGGTTTAGTGGGCATGGTGGTATTGGGTTGACGGTTGGACTCGATGATCTTAGAGGTCTTTTCCAACCTTAGTGATTCTATGATTCTATGATTCATGGGGCCTGCCACGCACTAGATGGGGCCTTCCAGGTTCTGGTAACCTCTGCAGCAGCAGATTCCCAAAACCTGGTGCTTGTGAGAAGGTGGACAGACAAACTGCCTTGCCTCATCTCCGCTCTGCTGCTCGGTGACCCGCGGGCCCCAGGACCCCCCTCTCCCTGTACCCACCTGGCTGTCCTTTGCCAGCAGGTGGATGTAGTCCTCATAGACCTCCCGCACCTTCTCCAGCTGGCGGCTGCGCAGCTTCCTCTGGGTGACGTATCTGTTGTAGATTTTGGAGCCCAGCTCCCTGGCCAAGACAACCAGGGATTCTCCTTGTGGAGAGAGGGTGTTGAGGATCTGAGAAAGGGGAAGGCAAAGAGGGTCTTAAGGAGGGAGGAACAGAAAGACGGAGCAGAGAGACAAAGCGGGAGTTAAAGCCCCTGTGTGAGGAGCACAGAAAGATACTGATTCCCACAATGCTGAGCAGATGATGAGGAAGGAAACATGGTGAGGACAGAGCAGGGGCTTCTCTGGCTGCTCAGCACAGGGAGCAGACAACACCTGCACCTAATAAACTGGGCAAACTTTGAGGCTTATGCTCTGATCCTGCTGGCCCGAGCGGGACATCAGTGCTTTGTGGCAGCCCTGTGGCTGTCCGGGCGGCCCCGTTCCTGTGGCCCTGCGAGGACAGGGTCCTACCTGCAGCATGATGTCCACGTACTCCTCATCCGGCAGCAGGCACAGGTAGGGGTACAGAATATTGTACCCTGACGCTGTCTTGAGCTTGGACATGCTGTGCTTCGACTTCTGCAGGGCCTGGAGGATGGAGTCACGCCACCGGGAACGAAGGGTGGCCAGCAGTTTGCGCTACACAGAAATGGAAGACAGTAATGCTGCAGTGAGAGTGTGTCACGAGGGAGCTGCCCCCCGCTTTAGGCCCCCGACCCCTGCATCTCTCCCACAGGTCCCGAGGGCTGAACTGCCCCCCTTCCCGCCAGACGTGCGGCCCCCAGACTCCCTGAGCTTTACCGCTTTAATGGCTTGCGGGGTCAGAGGTTTGGTTGACTCCACTGACTCGATGGTTACAGTATTTTCCAGCTCCATCTCCAGCTGCTGCTGAAAGCGCTCCTGCAGCTCCTGAACAGAGAAATCCAGCTTGGGATATGACACCATCTTCTCCTGCAACAAGAGTGAGACATGAAGTGCCAAAAGCCAGAGGAAGAGAAGACGTGCTCATTCTCCCAGCTTCCCTGCAAGGGGCACGTGGTATGAGTCCCTGCTGAAGGCACCTTTCCGGGACCTCCGAGTCCAGAGGTCTGAGGTCTCTGGCTGGCAAACCCCAGGGAGTCTGGAGTAACAGGCCCCTCCAGAGGCTGCTCTGTTCCTGTGTCATGGTCAAGCATCTCCCCAGACACCCCCTCCAGCATGTAAAGGTCATCTCCAGCCCCCCATGCCAGCCCTCGGCTTCTCTGTTCCTCTGTAAGGCTGTTGGTACGGCTATTCCTCAGAACAAGGAGCTGCCTCATGATTTGTGTGGGCCATTGAGCAAAGATCAGGCTAAAAAGTTCTTCCCATATTACAGTCCTGGGCTGGACCTGAGGACACCTGTGACCACCATTTGGCCAGCTCCAACACATCTCCGAGCTGCAGAGACATCCCTGAGCTCTGTGGCTTACTTTGGAGTAGAAGTCCCGGAGCAGAGAAGTCTTGCAGGTCTGGGGGTTGGGTGGAGGGGGCAGCTGGTATTCGGGCTGGACAATCCTGATGGCCTTCAGCACCGTCTCCTTCTCATCTTCCTCAAACAGGCACTTTTGGAAGAGGTCATCCACATGGAAGCCATCGTTCTTCAGCTGCTGCACACATCTGAAGAGGGGCAGATAAGATAGGCTTAATCTTTCACAGGGGATTCTGTGCGTTGGATGGAAATCAGCACATAATGAGGCAGGGAACAAAGTTTTTAAACAGAAGATTAAGCATGGAGAAGAGGAGATCGATGGCAGCGACCGCTTTTGACGATCCAAGAGCCTTGACTGTATCAGGCTTTTCCTTCCTCACTTGTGCCCTCAACAGCATCACCTGGACCCACGTGAGACACACCACAGGACAAAGAGCCACCCCTCCCAAATCCCTGGCAGCCACAAAAGCAAAACCCTCTCCCAAAGCAGGACTTGGGGGCTGGCACCCACCAAGAACCAGCTGTGAGCAGAGGGCAGGAGACTGATACACAGCTCCAGGTGGGCTGGTGGGGCCTCCCCGTGCCGGCTGGTTCCCAGCACCTTTCTTCTGTGCCACCCTTCATGCCAGGGCAGCTGCAGGAGGGTGCAACCTCTCACACTCGTTGGAAAGGCTCCGACAGCCCCGGGGAGCGGGATGTGCCCCATGCACTTGCCCTGGGATGCCTCTTCCCTTCTCCTGCGTGCTCTTCGAAGCACGCTCCACACCGCTGAAAGCCTTGCAGCCGCTTGTGCCTGAGCGTGCCGATGTCTGCCCAGCCCCAGATTGGGAAAGAACAGTGCAGAAACGGGCATAAGCAGGAAACCCAGGAAGGGAGATGCCTCAGTCCACCAAGAGCATGACTGTCGGGCAGCCTGGCAGCAGGACCTGTCCTGTGGGAAGACGGGAGCTCTCCCTGCCCTCCGCACACAGCCAGGAGACAGCTCTCAGGGCTGCAGGAGCTGCTGGGGTGGGAGCTGCCTCCAGAGCACAGCCCGTCCCAACAAGGTCACCCGCCTCAGGTTACAGCAATCAATTATCCACCCCTCCAGCCTGCACCTCTGCTGAGCAGGCGGTTTTTACCTTCACACTCGGGTGGGGAGACAGAGCTCCGCTGCCGTTGTGAGACTGAGCAAAAAGATGCAGGTTCCTTCACCCTCAAATAACCCTGCTCTCCCCTCCAGCCCGAGGCAGCAGAAGGGAACCCACGGGGCTGGTCACAGCGTGGGCAAAGGGGCAGGGGTCTGCGGTTCATGCACCGAGCCTGGGAGCCAGGGCACAGGAGCACGGCTCGCAGGGCTGCAGCAGGAACAGCCGCAGCACCTGCGAGGAAGCTCTCTCCCCTGCAGCCCCCATCGCTGCCGGGGACCAGAATCCCCTGCACACGCCAAGATCTCCCACTCCGCAGCCCCACAAAGGATGCTGCGGGACTGCATCCTCCTGGCTCTGCCAGGCTGGAGCCAGGATCCAAGGCGCAGAAGAGCCCAGAGCCCCACCTGCCGACTGGCCTGGCCAGCGCCGGTGACACTGGAGGGAGGACAGGCAGACCCGGGTGACAGTGGTGCCAGCCAGGCCTCCATCAGCCACAGAAAGCAAAACGGGCAGGGGGGAGCCCCCGGCAGCTTTGGGAAAGCATTAAGAGCCCAAGAGGTGACAAACAGCGCCCTGAGCCAGAACTGCAACACGCTGTGAATCCTGCTGCTGCGTGCGTCCCAGCTGCATTTCGGTACGTTTGGGAGCAGGCAGGAGCTTCCGTGAGGAACAGCTCTACCTCTCTGCAGATCCACTCTGGCAAAAAAACTACCCCACAGCAGCCCAGTTAAAACAAGCAGCTCCCACTTTACACCCTCAAAGGGACCCTGCAGTCTGGGAGCAGAGTGGGAAACAACCCCCATCTCGCACGCTCCCGGCAGAGGCTCAGCGCTCCAGACCAAGCCGCTGCCGTGTCCAACTGGGAGAGCGTGTTTAGGAGAGGAAGGGAAACAAGAGCTCGTACCCACACACACAGCGCCAGCAAACAGGAACAGTCGTGGGGAAACACACACACACGCCCTGGCGAGGCTTGGGGTTGACAAATCCGTGCAGGTGTGCTCTAAACATCTGCCTATAGACAGCCCTACAGGTGTACTGCTGTATTGACGCAACACCCACACACCCAGGCACAAAGTCAATGCCAGTCACTTCTAAATCAGCTGACTGGAAGACATTCACTCAGAGGCATCTAGAACTTGTTTGCCAGCCAAGGGACACACAAGGCCAATGATAAATCCCTGAACCACCCAAGGGTGTTTGTGCAGCATAAGCAGATCATCAGAAAGCTTTCTCCATCCTCTGGCAAGGCAGCTGGCTGTGCTACCAGACCCAAGCACTGCCCCTAGACCCAGCCTGCCGGGATCTCACGGCGCTCCTTCAGCTCCTCGCTTTGGCTCCGACACTTATTCTGCCCATTATGCTCCATGAAATCCATACGAATCTCCTGATCACACTCCTCCAGAGAGCTGGCACCCTGCAAAAACCAGCTGTTTGGCTGAGCCTACCAGGAAGAGCAAATTCCATGGAGGTGCTGCAAAAATGAACAGAGGAGCCATTCCTACGGAGCAGTGACAGAGCGGCCAGTGGGAGAGAGATGCACAGGATGGGTGCAGAACCAAGGAGCACCTGACTGGAGAGAGGCTGCTGCCAGCCCAGGGAGCTGCTCTGTGAGGAGCTGGCCAGAAGCAAGGTTGTTCTCACCTCCTACATCTCCTTTCCCTGCAAGATCTCAGATAAACTCCCTAGCAGCTGGGGGTGGCAAGGGGGGCCCACTGTGGGAGCTCTGCCCGCCCCTAAATCTGGCCACGAGAAGTGGGTCAGAGCATCTAGATGTGCACACAGCAGGGGCAGGTCCTCCCGACCCCGGTGCATCTCCTCCCCAGAGCGAGCTCCCAGTTCTCCCAGCACAGCGAAGCGGCAGGCTGTGGAGATGCCGCCCCGGGGCTCGGCGGCACCCTGCGGCACCCCGCGGCAGGTGAAGTGCGTTACCTCCAGATGGATTTGGTGGACACCTGGTTCCGGCCCATGCACTCCAGCACTGCCGCGTAGGAGTCCAGGTTGGGCCGGAGGCCGACGGACTCCAGCATGGAAAACAGCCGGCTGATGCGCTGCAAGCAGCCCTGCGGATGGAAGGGAAGGGGGGCTGTGGACACAGAAACCAGCAGCCCCAAATCACAGCTTCACACCTCTCCGCTCGTGTTCAAATTTAGCCACTTCTGTCCTGCCCCATCCCCTTCTTCCCCTCAAAGCCACCTCACAGGGATCAGTGGTCTGATTCAGTGGCCTCCTCTCAGCTCCATCCCTCTCAGCAGAAGCCAAGCCCTCCTTCAACGCTTGCGGAAGGCAGATGTGACAAACACGGATAAAACCGTGACCACTGCTTCTACAAGTGTGAGGCTTTTCCTCCTGAGCCAGTCCCCCTCTTGCCCTCGGCCACCCGAAAACCTGACAGCCAGACCAGGGCAGCAGCCCGCGGCTCAGTACCTTTCTTGCCCAGCTACGCATCACGATGTTGTACGCACTGACATTCAAAAGCCTTCTCTTCGCTGGGGACCTGTGGTACAAGAGAAGGAACCTCTCAGCCTCCTCTGGCTGCTGCAAGAAGAGGAAGCATTCGAGGTTGGACTGGATGGTCTGCTGCAGGATGTTGTGCTGGCTGCTGTCCTCCAGCACCCTCTGAGGCCTCTGCGCCTTTGCACCCTCCTTCACTGCTGCCACCCTGGGCTTGACGTGGGCGTAGACACCCTGGGGGCCAGCGTGGCTCTGGCTCCAGGCAGCAGCCACTTTAGCCTTTGGGCTCTTCAGGCTTTTCTTGGTTTTAGCTTTTGCCTTGGTCTTCGCCTTGCTCTTTGGTTTGACCGTGACCTGGCCCAGCGCCAGCTGGGAGGCAGCGATGGATAACTTGCGCTCCACCTTCAGCTGCCGGATGTACATCTCCTTCTTCAACTTCTCGACCCAGCTGCTGGGCCGGGCTGGGCTCTCATCCCTTCCCCTGGGAGCGGGCTGTTCCTCCGCGGGGCCGGGAGCCACCGCTTTCCGCAGCGGGTCCTGGTACTTGTCATTTCCCAGCGGGGCCAGCTCCGCTTTGTTGACTGTCACCTCCGGGACGTTACTGGCTTGGAGCTGCTTCACTCGAGCTTTCAGCACTGCCGGGAGACACACAGGGAGAGGTGAAGGGATGCAAGGCACGGCAGAAGGTTGTGTCCTACCCCAGGGTCTCGCCTCTGGGAGCGCCCAGGAACACGCTCAAGGAAAAGAGAGTCCGCACAAGGACTTCTGCCCTCCTTGGCCAGCCCACCCCCCAGCAACCAGCGGCTTTGATCATTGTCTTTCTGGGATCCACCCACATGCTGTGGCCCACCCCAACATCCCGGGGAACCCAACAATGTCACTGCAAGGGAAAAAGCCCCGGCTCACGCTTGTCTGACCTGCTGCCTGGTCACTTCACTGGGCCTCTCACAGGACCCCATGTCCTCAGCTCAGCCGGGCAGAGAGCCCAGAGCCAGAGCATGTTCCAGGTCAGTCTGCAGGGCCCTTGCACACCCTGAAGGGACTCTTCTACTGTCCCTTAGGACCACCCTGTGTTTTACAGCAACTCAACGCTCCCTGTGGGTAGGGTGGGCCTCCAGGTCCTTGGGATAGGACAGAACTTGCTCAGGGAGGCCAAAAAGTCCATGGGAAGCCCCATATCCTTGTCCAGGCTACAAGTATTTCCAGTCCCAAATATCTTCTTTACAGCTACGCAGAATGGGAAGACTCCTAGAAAATCTCCCGGACACTGAACACGGGAAACCCCTGCAGCTCTCCCAGCCCTCCCCGACTCACCTTCCAGCAGCTCTGTCCTCTCGCAGATGGCATTTCTCCTCGCCTTCTCCTTGGCGCTGGCGGAGGAGTAGTTCCTGAGAACACTCCATGGGATCCCTGCAGCAGAAAGAGGTCAGAGCAGGCTTCACCCCTTACACCGCGCACTGCCCCACGCCACGGCTGGGCAGCGGGGAGGGCGCAGGGAGGAGAGGGCGAGCGGCGTTTCTCAGCTCAGCTTGGAGGTGCCAGCAACCCCAGCAGCAGTGCCAGAGAAGGGCAGGGGGACAGCTCTGTGCCAGCAAGTGACAGGGACACCCCCCTCGCCCCCTGGCTCTATCTCTTGGAGGGAACTCGACCCCAGGGACACCACAAAGCCCAGCTCTGTTGCACAGGATGGCAAGACCCCAGCAAGCCCCAGAGCAGGGACCCTATCCCACAGCAGGGACAGGGCCCCAGAGACCCCCATTTCTATCCTTAGAGAATGACAACACCCCAGGACACCCACAGCCCCCACCTCTATCCCCAGAGAGGGGCTCATGATGCAAAAAGACCCCCATAGTCCCCGGCTCTGACCCAGTGGAGTGTTCGGGACCCCCACAGCCCCCAGCTCTCCCTGGGGGGATGCTCAGGACCACAGGGACCCCACAGCCCCAGCTCCATCCCCACGGTCGGGCCTCCGGGACCCCACAGCCCCCAGCTCCCTCCCCACGGTCGGGCCTCCGNCCCCCCGCCTCTCCCCGCACGCTGCCCGAGGGGCCCGGCCCGTGCCCTGCCCACCCGCCGCGGGAGCCGGGGCGTGCGGTGCCGCAAGCCCCAACCGGGCGCGCTGCGAGCGCGGGTCAAGCCGCGGGAGACGGGGATCGGGAGCGGCTGGGGCAGCCGTCGGGGCGCCGATTTATGAATGGGAAGCCCCGCCCCGCGGNGGGGATGAGGGGCAGGACCCCAGGGACCGCCCCCCCCCCCGCTCCATTCCCTCGGGACCCCGCGGCCTCAGGCCCTAGCCCAGCCCAGGCCCCCGCTCCCGGCCCCTCACCGGCGCCCCGCAGTCGGGCCGGGCCCAGCAGCGCCGCCCGCAGCCGCAGCAGCGACATGCCCCCCGCGCTACGCCGCCATGCCGCGCCGCGCCCCCCCACTGCGCAGGCGCCGCCGCGATGCACGCCGGGAGCGGGAGTTCCGCCGCGCCGAACTACAACTCCCATGATGCAGCGCGGCCCAAACACCGCGCCCCCTGGCGGCCGCGGCGGCCCCGACGGGACGGGAGCGAAGCCGAGGGGGACCCGGAGGG
>VZTQ01008301.1:61448-77182 GCA_013400755.1 Pelecanoides urinatrix
GGGACGTGCGCTGGCGGCGGCTCTTCTCCGCCACCCGCTTCTTCCTGCGCATCGACGGCGGCGGCGGCGTGGAGGGGACGCGCTGGAGGGAGCGGCCGGGCAGTGAGTGGGGCCGGGGCCGGGGCCGGGGCCGGGGAGAGCCGGGGCTTGGGTCCCGCCGCCCTCCCACCCACGGGGGGCGAGAGCCCAAGCCCGCCGGGGCGCCGGGGCTGCGGCAGCAGCGGGCGCTACCGGGACCGGGCACGGAGCAGAGGGCACGGCCGGGGGGGGGTGAAGGCTGGACGGAGGCGCCCCGGGACGGCGGTGGGACCCCGCTGTGCCCGGCCCCGGGGAGCGCCCGCAGCTCCCCCCGTCCAGCGAAAACCGCTGCCAAAGCGTCTCCTCCGGCCGGGCGGGAGCCGCGGGTCCCTGCGGTCCCCGCTGTCCCCGCTGTCCCCGCTGTCCCGCAGGCGGCTGGCCGGGACACGCAACTCACTCGAGCACGAAGGGCTCCTGCTGCCCTCGCCCCCGGGAGCCCCTGTCCCGGGGTTTGCTGCCCGCTGCACTGCGGGAGCGATGAGGGGAGCGGGGACAGTGGTGGGCTCTGACCGGGGACCCGGTGTCACTTTGCCAGCTCTGCCCAGCGCCTGGGGTGACCCGGGGGGGGTCCCTTGTCCCATCTCGTCCTGCCAGCACAGTCGGGGCGGGGGGCTGCCTCCCCTGCCCTGCGTTTCGGGTTATCTTCATCCGGTGCTAAACTGGGGGGGATCTGATCGTTCCCTGTAAACACACTGGGGAGGATAAAGGCTGAGGAGGAGGAGGGACGGAGGAAGCTTTGGGGCGATGCTGGTCTCAGAATTGAGCATCTGTGAGGCTGGGCCAGGGGAGCAGAGCAGCCCCGTCGGAGGCGACTGCAGAGCATCCGCTGCCGGCAGAGCCCACCTGGGCTCGGCACGGTTGGAGGGCACGCGTGGACCGCAGGGAAACCCGTCGCGTGGGGACCCGGGTGGGCACAGCCGGCAGCCCCCGCCGCAGCACGCAGAGGGGGGCACTTGCTGCAGCGCTGCAGCAGGCTGCTCCTGCAGAGGGACCCGGGGGGGGCTCACGGGGCCGGGCAGCGCATCCCCGGAGGGGGAACGGAGAGGGCAAACGCTGCGGGATGTTGGTGCTGCCCAGGCTGTGCTGCGATCTGGAGCTTGAGAACAAGCAGGCAGGATTAGGCCTTCCCCTGGGGCTGGGGCTGCGTCTGCTCCACCCTGCAGCCCTCGGGAGCGGCCGCGTGCGGCGGTGGGAAGAGGCGGCTGCGGAGGCCGGCACCGGGGTCCCCGCGCCAGCGGAGGCTGCTCCTGGCACCGGGATCCTGCCTCGGCTCCATGGCCACCGGCTCCCACCCAGGCCCCCTCCAGGTGACAGCACCGTGGGTCCCGAGGGGACGTGGCTGCAGCAAGGGCCAGGGCTGCAAGCCCAGCTTCAGCACCCACGGTATCCACCCATTTTGGGTGCTGGGTCCTGGCGCCCTGTGACAGGGAGGGAGGCACCGGGCTGCCAGGGCAGTGGCTGGACAGGGTGGGGATACTGGGGCGCTTGGGAAGGGGGGGATGCCCGAGCATCCCCGGGGGCCCTGGCAGGGTGTCGGGGCTTGGGGCAGGAAGGGTGCAGCGGGGGCTGCCCTGTCTCCTGGGCAGCGCAGGAGGACGTCACCCAGCCGGCCGCAGGACGAGGGAGCCCAGCCCAGCCCAGGGAACCCTCTCGCAGTGTCAGGCTGTCGGGAGTCCCGACCGGGCGCGTTGCCAGCATGAAGTGCCCCAACACGTTCCCTCGGCCGTGTGGCAATGGGGCCTGGCAGGTGGAGCGGCTCCAGGCTGTCGCATGGGGCTCGCTCCGGTTATCGGCGCGGCAGATAACCTGCGCTTGGGCTGGGCTCGGGCTCTGCTCCTCAGCCCTCGTGGCAGCTGCCGGACCAGCCCTGCCAGCGGCTGTGGGGTGGCAGGGGTTGTCCCAGGGCTTCTCCCACCTCGAGCCCTGCATCTACCCCAGCCTCCTTGGGACCCCGCTGGGACTGAGGGTGCGAGACTGGGAGCACTGGGAGCTGTCTCCAGGCTGCTGTCCTGCGCCTGCAGGGACCCGTCCCCCCTGCGCAGAGCCAGCACCTGGCAGAGCCAGCCGGGGCACCGGGAACAGCAGTGGGGGCTTATTTTTAGACAAGCAGAAGTCCTTTGTTATAAATAGCAGCAGCTCCAGACGGTGATCAAGTGGGATGGATTCACAGGCATTCGCTCAGCCCTTCCCCACGGTTGCTGCTTGTCAATGGCTTTGCTGGGCCCTGCGGGGCCCAGTGGGTGCTGGGGCTGGGTGCTGGTTGCAGCACTGGGCTGAAAATCCCCTCTTACACGTTGCACCCAAGGAGCCGAACACTTGGGAGCCCCTCACGCTGCGCCGGTGCCATATCCACCCCGTCCGCGCCCCGGGAGGGCACGAGTGCCCCGGGCAGGCGATGCCCAGGCAATGGCGGCTCGGCTGGGGGGTGGATGCCTGGTGAAAGCCCCTGCCCAGGGGCTGCAGCCCCCTGCACTCCGCGTGCTGCTGCCAGCCAAAGCCTCCGCGCATCCTCCCGCCCCGGCCGGCCAGGGCAGCTCCTGCTGTGGCTCGTGCCCTGCCCGCTGCCCTGCCTGCACCTCTGCCCACTGGAGATTCCTTCTCCCCTTCCCGCAGCACTGTGGGCCCGGCCGGTGGCAGGGCTGGCAGCGGCACTCGGGGCTGGTTGGGCGCTGGCGGGCGCGAGGCGGTGCAGGAATCCAGAGGCCCTGTGTCGATGCTCTGGGTGTTTCCCCTCTCAGAGCCGCTGGTCCGACCGCATGCCTTTCCCATTAGCGGCTGCGCCGGGAGCTCGGCCGGGCACACGCACCCCAGCCCAGCCACGGCCGGGCCCCGCTGCGGCTTCACAGCCCGGCTGCAGCCGCCTCCCAGGCTTGTCCCCACGTCCTGCAGCACCGTTGCATCCCTCCCGCCCGCGGTCCCTGGCGCAGGGCTGCTCGTCCACGTTCATGCCAATCGGGTGATCGGCACTGTCCCGGCCGCATTCCTGCCCCCGCAGCCCTCTGCCCGGGTGCCTCCATCCACCGTAACGTGGCTGTGTGCCGTCACTGCCACCCCCGCGCACACTTTGCCCCTCTGATGCCATGTCGGGTCCCCAGGGCACCGCAGGCGCGTTCGGGATGGATGCACGGGCAGAGCTGCCAGTGAGGGTGGGATAAACACGCGGTCGGCACCGGGCAGAGGCTGCCAGGTTGTTCCAGGCAAGCGGAGGTTGCGCTTGGCATCGCTCCTGCTCAACCCGGCTCCTGGGAAGTGGCTGGGCCCTGGGGAGGAGAGGAGTAAAGATCAAATCCCCCCCCAGAGCAGAGGTTCCCCCTCCTGCTCCTGGCTCAGGCTGCAGCCCTTGTTCCTGCCGTCCCTCTGGCTGCTCCGGCGTGGGGCGAGGGTCAGCGGCCCCGTCCCTCGGGGGGGTGACTTTGCGGCCACAGACCCGGCGTTTGGGGCAGGGCCCCTCGGGGAGGTCGCCCGTCCTTCCCCGGCTCACCGCTGCGCTTCCCTGTCCCGTAGGCATCGTCGAGATCCGGTCGGTGCGTGTCGGCGTCGTGGCCATCCGGGCGGTGCACACCGGCTTCTACCTGGCCATGAACAAGCAGGGGAGGCTCTACGGGTCGGTAGGTCGGACGCTGCCTCCCGGGAGGGACCGGACCGGGGTCAGAGGCGCAGGGCAGAGCTGAAACGGGGGGTCCCAAATCCACCGGGACTGTTGCCCAGGAGCAGGCTCCTGGTTCCCCATGCCCTGACCTGCTCCCCGGCGGGGGACTGCACCCACAGAGCCCCTCTGCCCTCCGGGGACCGGGGAGGAGCCGGGGTCCTGCCCTGCCGCGCTCTCGGGGTCCGACCCCACCAGAGCAGGGCGACGACGGGCCCCGGTTGCGCGCAGCCGCCCCTCACCCCCTTCCCTCTCCTGCCAGAAGGAGTTCAACCCCAACTGCAAGTTCACGGAGCGCATCGAGGAGAACGGCTACAACACCTACGCGTCGCTGCGCTGGCGGCACCGGGGCCGCCCCATGTTCCTCTCGCTCAATAGCAAGGGCAGGCCGCAGCGAGGGGGCAAGACGCGCCGGCAGCACCTCTCCACCCACTTCCTCCCCATCCTCGTCAGCTGAGCCCCGCGGGCAGCTCCGGACTGTCCTGTAGGAAAAATCTGGAAAAAAAGGGTTATTTTATTTATGTACATATCTATTTTTTTGCTATTTATTGTTTTATTTTGAAATGCACGGCGAAGGATGGATGCGGAAGGCTGATGCTCCAGACGCAGCCTGCAGCCGCGCAGGGACACGGCTTTTCCCACCGTCCCACCGAGGCGGAGCCGGCGCGGTGCAGCCGGGGGAGCGCGGCCACCGCGCAGCCCGGACCTCGTGCTCCCACCCGCGCAGCCCGGACCAGGCAGCCGTCGCTCTGCTAACGGCGTCTCTGCAGGGGCTGGGGCTGGGACGGAGGCCACGGGGCTGGGACGTAACGGCAGGTCGTATTTGTCTTGTGTCCAAGCACCCGTGGCAATTAAAGCTGTGTTCGTGGTTCGGAAAGGGGAGTGAGTCTTGGAGCTTCAATGGTGGGCTTGGCTACCCCGGGGTTGCGGCTGCAGCCACCAGCGACGTCCCTGCTGCTGGTCCCCCACCGCGTCCAGCTCCTCATCGACCCACACCCTCACCTGCGCGTGTGGGCGGAGAGGCACCCAACCCAAAACCTAACCCGCAGGAAAACACAGCGATGGTTGTTTAGCGGCACAAAAGAGGGAGCAGGAAAAAGCAGCTGCCGGCGGGGGAGAGCCCGGACCCTGCGCTAGCGCCGGAGCAAAGCACACGCAGGCGTGACCCGCAGCCAGAGTGTCGCAGCTCCAGGGAGGAGCATCCCCTGGGAAATGCCAGGCTCCGTGCAAGGAATGTGGCCCTGGAGACCCAAAGGGACAAGAAACAGGGGGTGAGGGGTCGAGAGGGTTCCTGGTGCCCGGTTGTAGCTGAGCATCCCGCTGCAGCGTTGCAGTGGGCTCTGTGGGACCAGGCACTGGGCAGCACCACAGGAGCCAGCCCAGACCCTCGGGCAGACACAGCCCTGGGGCTGCCCCTGGCTGGGGGGAGCTGGGATGCTGCTCCCCACCCATGAGCAGACCCTGAGCCAGGACACCATGAGCAGAAGGGACCAGACCTCCTCCGGGGACCCGTCCCCAGCGGGAGCACCTGGGTCACAGACTCCCACTTACGCAGATGGTGCCCAGTCCGCGCCCTGGACCGAGACCCGAGGTGCAGTGGGGCAACCAGCCCCCCCAGCCAGCTCCAACCTCCCCAGTGCCTCCAGGCTGGTCCTACCTAGCTCCGCTCCACCGTCCCCAGCAGAGATGGAGCCGGGAAGGCGGCTGGTGGCGAGGACCGGCCTCTCGCCTGGAGGGGAGCACGGCCAGAAATAGCACCTGTGCCTCAGCCTCCCGGCCAGGGCACGTTCCTGCGCCGCCCTCCGCACCCGCCGCGGCGAAGCATCGCAGCCTGGTCACTTTGTCACGTCAGACGTGAGCGATGGCCCCAGCGAAAACCACCAAACTTGTTCCATTTCTTACCCAACCAGCTCTAAACGAGTCTGTGAGAGGGAACAGCCACCGCGTTAACCGTGTGGTGACCATGGCGGGCACCGGCCCCGGCCGGGAGCTGCTGCCAGGCGGGTCGGTAGCAGCCACGCACTCACCACGGGCTTTGCTTCGCCCACTCGAAACCCACACCGAAAAATCACCTCCCTGAGCTCCAGGGGAGCTGGGAACCCCACGCCGCAGCCAGCAGCTGAAATGCGGCAGGAGAAGGTTTTTGCAGGTCTCCTGGGCTGCATTTTGGTGACTAAACAGCAAAGCCTTCCCTCTGTGCCAGCCCAGCTGATGGGCACACGCAGGCTCAGCCGGGGACCTTCCCGCTGCCACCCGCCTCCCAGGCCCAGGATCCTGGTGGCAGAAGCTTCTGGCTCAACCTCCGGCGGAGGATGAGCTATTAACCCTGATATACCAGTCCTGAGATAAACCCTCGTCCCGCAGGCATCCGCCCGCCGAGATGAAAGGCGCCGCTGGGCTGCCCTGGCTGCACTGGCAAAGCCAAGGAGGAAAAACATTCCAGGAGAATTGCTCAGCACCGGCCGCACGGCCCCGGCAGGCTTGGCAAAGGCTGCTTGCCATCCGCATTTGGGATGTATTCTCTAACGAACCTTCTCTTCTTTTATTCCAAAATGGCTCAAGAAACGCCGAGCAAGCCACCTGCCTTCCCCCTCCTACGGGAGGCACATCCCTTCCCGGAAAGTTCTCGGGAGGAAGGGCCAGGTCCTTGGGTAAGGCTGCTTTGAAACGGGCACCAAAGCTCTGCCGGTGCCAGGACCTCGAGCGCCCAGGGAGGCCAGCACCTTCCCCAGCCACCCCCGGCCCGCTCCTAGGGCCCCAAAAGCCGGAGGAGACGCAGGGAGCCTCCCAAGCCGCTGAACCCTCCGTCCCTCCCGCCCAGCAGCCCCCACAGGAGCAGGTTCCCCATCTACCGCTCCGGCGTCTGCCACAGCAAGGTCCCGACGCGCGGCTTGGGGACGCACAGCGCCGTCACAAACACGGGTCAGGGAGACCCCAAGTCCCTTGCAACAGAAAGGGACATCAGTTGACATCTGTCCCACGCCACCCGGGCCAGCGTTTTGGAGCCACGTGCCACCGCCTCGCTCCTCCTGCCGGCTCTGCACTGGGCTGTGCCGCAAAAAGCCCAAGCAGAGCAAAAACCTCACCCCTCTCCCCACGCACCCTCCCGCGGGGACGTCGCCTACCCCAGCGCGCAGCTCCTGGCCCAGGAGCTGGCAGGGCTGCGCTGGAGATTCAGCGTGACCAGACCAAAAGCGAAGGCCCTCGGGGAGAGCGCCAAGCGAACCCAGGTTTTTGTCCCTCTGGCACTTCCCGGCCCCGGTGAGCACGGACACGGGCAGCAGGTAGGTCACTGCCCGCTCCGGTCACATTCTTTTCATTCTCCAACCTCCAGCTCTGTCACAGAAACTGAGTCACAAACACACCTGGATATTTGTCCCTCTCTTCTTTTTTTTAATCAGCTGTATTTTAAGTAGCTTTGAAATACATTTTTCTCCAAAATGTTGTTTTTCCTGTATATTATTCGATCACAATGATATTTGGCTGGTCCTTCCTCTGATGCGCGCCCAGTCCTGATGTCGACACAGTGGAAAAGTCCGCTCAGGCGGAGAGAAGGGCAGGACTGCAACAGGGAGAAGGTGTGAAAAGTACAAAAGACCAGGCCAGGATGCTTTCAGTTGCAATCCTGCAGCCAACCGCTCAACGATCCGCAGGCTGGCAACGCACGTACGGGTGCTGGTCACGTCGGAGTCTGGTGCCCGGAGCTCGCAGCATGCCGGCGCTTGGCATGCAGGAGGGCTCGACGAGCCCAGCCTGCCCTGGGGTGAACGGGGACGGCTCAGCACAGCAGTCTCCGGAGAGCTTACCCTGTCGTTTTTCCTCAAATCATGCATAACGTCTCGTTGAGCTGAAACGTCCATTTATTTAACAGCAGTAATAATTTAAAATTATAAAAACCCTTTCAGTGTCGAGTATCAGAAGGGCGAGGTTATAAAGAAAAAATAAATGAGACTTGAGATGGGGAAGGGAAGGATAATGGGGTCTATTTCAAGAGTTCATTTTTTCAGTGACAACTATTGGCCCTCCCCAGCTGGAGATCCTGGGAGGGAGGCAGTATCATTACGCTTTCATTTTAAAGACTTCAATCTCCAAAGCAGAAGAGATAATATCCAAGGGGAGGAGGAGGAGCAAAAGAAATAAAGAAAGGAATCTCAAATTCAAAACCATACAAACAACCTTTCCATTCAGAATTGCAACCGCTAGCTCAGCACCACGGGTTTCCCATCTGTGGAGCGCAGCAGCCTTTCACTGCAATGGTTAAAAGTCCATGCGGCAAATGGATGTTTTTATTAATAGACAAAGCTCTTTCCCCCCATCACAGAACTTGAGGCTTCTCATCTCTGAAGGACCCAGAGTCTCCGTGTCTTCAGAACTCAAAAGGGAATTCTGGGGGTGCTGCTTCCCCCTTGCTACCCTCCCCTCGCTCTGCTCTGGAAGCCCCTTTCGTTGCTTACGTTGGCTGGGGAGGGAGGAAGGACAATGGACAGGGCCCCAGGGACAGAGGGTTGGATTAAGATTCATGAGTTGTTCGACGAGTTTTCGTTACTTGGTGAGCTGGAGGAAGAGGAGGAGGAGGAGGATGAGAAGTTCATCCCTGTGAGTCCTGGGGGGTTTGTGGCTGTGTTTTGTCCACTTAAGCTTTTCCGGCACACAGGACACGTGTCATGCTTTGGAGAGCAGACAAAAACAAAACAAGAAATATGGGAAACAGGATTAGAAACACGATACAGGCGCAGCACTCAAGGAAAAGGCTAGGATGACACTCCTTCCTCTGATCAAAGGTTGCTCACGCTTAGGCCTCATCATGGAGGTAGGAAAATGTTTACAGAGAAGAGCAGTACCACTAGAAAAAACACCCAAGTGCTACAAAACCCAAGTCACCCACGCAGGCGGCACTAACCTGTTCCAGCCAAGGGACTATACAGCTGTTGTGGAATAAGTGATTGCAAGGTAACTGTCGGACATTTTCACCAACTGTATAGTCTTCTTTACACACAGGACACTCTAACCCAGAATCTGTATCGTAAAGGGAAAGGAAAACACAGCTAAGCAATAAAGGAGAGAACGACACTCAAAGCACCCGACTCAGGATCCCATCACCTTTTCTCCTTCCCCTCACTGCTGCTTCATCCCTGCAGAAAGGAAACCTTGTTGCTTTGCAGTTCCTACCACCATCACTCCACCTCTCGCTGCCCTGGGTTTGCTTCATTGTTCCCTTCCCTTCTGCTTTTTATCTCTATCCACATTGAGCTTTTCAGAACAGTTTGCCTCCCCAGGGCAAATCCATCCAGTCTACACTGCTCTTTTTTTTTTTTTTTGCGAGTATAACAGAGCAATACTTCAGCTTTCTCCCCTCTTTGAAATGTTTTAGGCCTTGAAGGTACTGTAGCAGACAAAATTAAAATCCCCAAAAAACGTTAAACAGAACTTTCACAGAGCTCTTTGTGAACGATTCCCTGGAGGAGATATACATACCTACGTGTTCCTGTGTGATCTGTATGGTGGGGAGGGCCTGGATTTTTTCTTTGTCTGCTGGCGGCGGTCCAGTGTTTTCAAACTGATTTAGTAACTGAAAAAACAATAGGCCACAGAAGGCAGAAAGAAGATGTGAGCTCAGCAGCACACAGAATCTGTTCATTTATCGACCCAGGGCACTTGAACCCCGCATCGCCTGCGCCGCGGACCTTGTCTCCCATTTCTGCACCTTCAGTGGTTTGCCCCCCTGCATCACAACAGCCGCTGGCAATTTTGCAGCACCATACAAGAGGACGGGATACTCCTTTATAATGCCAATTTTACCTGTGTAATAATTGCATCCAAGCCGTTGGCACCCCATGCGTAGTCCATTGGATTTGAATGCAAGACTCCCCTTTAAGAATAAGGACAACAATTAAATTTGGCTGGGAGTACGAACAAGAACACTGTCAGAAAGAGCAGTACATCTTCCAACTCACCAAGGACCTAGTCCTAGGTTTGGTATTGTTGTAGGTGCAATAATTCCATTGACCAGCTGCTGGATAATTCTGAAAGACAAGAAAACCAGGATTATGTAAGAATTAGTGTCTGCTAACTCCCAGCCCAGAATCATGACATGGAAGGAGTGGCTAAATACTGTCACATCATCAGAGGGAAAAGGAAAAATATCCTGTAGCAATTGCAATTGTATCTTATGAACTGATTATTCATTGATAAAGAATTTCAATATTAATAAATGATAATAAATGATAAAAATGTCAATATCTTATTCATAAGGGGATAATTTCTGACAAAGATGGCAAGCGGCTCTCCAGGATGCAGTTAAAGAAACATTAGTCTCGTTGTCCAGTGTTTTCTCCCATTTCCCCTCGCACTGAGCGCAACACTTGGTAATGACCAGGGAATGCTTTCTCATTGCAGGTTTAATGGTCAAAACTCCCGGCCACGCTGTAGCTCCTGCCACTGTGCCCAGGTGAAATGGCCCCTATAAACTCAAGGCAAGAGCTGCCGGGCCAGTGGAAGCCCGACCAGCGTGAGTTCACAGGGGCACAGCTGGGCACCTACGGAAGAGTGGCACTGGACAGCTGTGCCCAGGAGCAATCTCCAAGAGACTGCTCCTTAAACTGATGAGAATAAAGGACGGGCTGATTTTCAGCTAACTCTCATCTTCCTCCACAAAACCTGGCAGTTGTTCTCACCCTTCTAGCGTGGGAACTCCCTCGTGCCTGCCAGCGGCACGGCGTGTGGCGAGACGGGCTCGGGGTTGCCTTGCACCGTATCGATGCCGAGACTGATGCTCTCGCTCCCTCCGGTTCTCAGAGTCCCTGTTGTCCTCCGACTGCACATTGGACCCAAACGGAAACTCAAAGCTGTCATCAAAGATCCCGAAGGCAAATTGGCCATAGCCCTGTGGCAAGGTGAATAAGTGCTGATCCACATTCTGGGAGGGAGAGAATTCAGGGAACAAGATTGTAACAAAGGGAGAAACAGCTCTTAGCTTTCACGCCTGGAATTTCACCAGTCTTCCAACAAAGACTAGTCCCTTCAGATCCCCAGCAACTCACAAGCCCTGGCTGACACAGGTGGACCAGGGCACTCTCAGAGGCAGCTTACTGAGGAACAGACACAGACTGAAACTACGTATGAAGGTAAGAAATAACTACAACTTCCCTGGTTTTTCTTTAGCTGCTGCATGTAACTGCTGCCTTTTAAGCTGAGGGTACTGCATAGCAACACACCCAGACAGCTCGCTAAATCCCAGCTTAGCCCCCTCACAACAAGAATAAACTACAAGTGATGGCCCTATTAAAAATACGCAGTAAAAATACGACATGCAGAGGTTTCAGGAGCAGCATGTAGATGATATTAATACCTCCTTTCCTAAATTTTGTCATAATCCGGGGAACATTTGAACAATGTGCTAATGGAAAAATACTTCAATGGCAAAGCAGAAAGTGTTGGAAGAGATAGAGAGGATTTACCTCAAAAGGATGCCTGCTCTGATCACTGGTTGACGTAGAGGAGCTGGTCTCATTGTCAGCGTTCCTGTGAAGAATGAAGAGCACCGGTAACCCTCAGAAGGGTGCTACGAAAAGATTTTCCCAGCAGAGGGGAGCAAGGGACATGAGTTTGACAGGAAAAGCAGACACCACAACTGCACGGCAACAGCACACAGGAAGCAACCGGTTCATTTCTGTGCTGAGCTGGAGCTCAAAGGGACCTCAGAGGTCTGCTCACCTTCCCTTCTGCCCCGGGGCAGGGTCAGCTCCATACAGAAACGAGTCTGCCCTCAGCTGCTGTTTTTCTAATTGTTCATATCAATTTTCATTTCTCCCTCCCCGCAACCTTCATTTTCCCACATCTTCACCCATCTCTCCCCACCCACCCTTTTAGATTCTGATTTCATGAAGCTACAGAGAAGTGACTGAACGACGATGTCAAGCAAGGATTCCCTGCACAATCCACCTCAAACAAATCAGCTAATCCTCTGGAGCACCAGGAAGAGAAGACTTAAGGTACAAACCCTGATCACTATGACCCAAACATGCTTAAGTCTAATCTTGAATCAAAAGAACTTCTCTATTGCAGAGGCATGTGACCAAATGGGACAGATTATTAGGAAAACTCTTAATGCTGTTAGGCTTCTGCTTTGAGAGAGCCGCAGGAATATTTACTGCTCAGTATCCAGGTCTACACTTTGACATTCATGGTAACAAAAAACTAATGTTCAGCGATCATGAGGCTCTCCCAAGGTCACAGCAAATCACCAATACAGTTAGGACTAGCCAGGATTGATTTTCAGCCTCTAAGATTGGTGTAGTCAGACCAAACGTCACCTTGTCTGTAAAGACCACCTCTCTCAGCAGGCAGCAACACGCGCCTGGCACCCCCCCGGGGCCGTTCTGTGTGCCCTGGCACCGCACTGCACTGCCTGTCCCGAAGCCAGTCACAGCCAAGGTCCAACAAACGTATCTGAAACATTTTAAGACATTTCTCCTACTCTCGCCCGTTCTGACGCTGCCAGAGAGCAGTCCCACTACTGAGTCAGCAGTAAAGCACGTGAACGCAGACCTCAGCTGCTCCAGTGCAGAGTCCAAAGTCTTAGTCAAAATGTTCCGCCGTTAGTACTCTAAACGCAGTTATTAAATTATACACTGAAGCATACATACACTCTCCATTCCGCAGATTCCTCTCTCGCAGGGTGATCTCTACCCTGATGACTCAAACCAGCTCAGAGCTACCACATGCCATGGGGAAAGCCTCTCTAGCACTTTTTTTTTGTTTGTTTTAAATCAACCCATTCCTCCCCCACCCTTTACCAGCAAGGTATGAACTCGGTATTCCCATGGCTGATTTACCTGTAGATGCAAACTATGCAAATTAAGCACTCTCTACCCATAATGAGGAAAGATGAGCCAAATATAGGGCAGAAGTATAAAAATGGTGTATTTAGTATCCAACATTGTCTTTTAACTAGAAAAAGGAAAAGAGCAAAGCAGACGGAGTTCATTCCAGGAATAGCCTTTGGGGCAGCACATTACCTTGGCTCTTCAGGAAGTTCTTCAATAAAACCAGATTCACACCGTGGGCAAATATAGTCCTACGGGAGAAGAAATACTGAATGAGAAAAGAAAGCGGTACATAAAAGCTGCGAAGAGCGCCTTCAGAGTGATGGGCTGGAAGAGAAGGGTCCTGCAGCCCATTGTCCCAAACGCATGCCACGACTTCAGAGCCAGAAAGACCCCAAACCACTGATATTTGCCTTCACCAGACTAGTGAGGCAAATTGTTAAGCCTGAGCCTGTTTGGAACTTGGCTTTAGAAAAGATTTGGATAACACTTACTAATCCCCAGTACAGACAAAGCACTAGATAATATCTGATGTAGTTCTGGGTGAAGTGAAAGCAAAACCACCGGCCTTCCCAGAAGAGCAGCACTCAAACACTAGTTTTTAAACTGCTGCGTGTTTTGGGGGCCTTCCCTCGCTCCCCCTCGAGGGGCCAAACTGTCCTAATGAAAGAAAGGAGGAGGGAATTGCAGCACGGGCTAATCACAGTGTCACTGTCGCTTAGGAAGGGCTGAATGAAAGCTGCTACTAACACAGTCTGGGGTTCACACCACAGAGAGGTCAAGGAGACACAAGAGGGTCATTCTGCGACACACAATACCAGAACTTCACACTCCCACGCTCAACGCTCATTACAGAAAGCTACTGCCACCCTCGTAGCCTTTAACACTGAAGACTGAATAGGCTGGAATAAACAGCCCGTGTGTGCAGAAGCAGAATTCCTCAGGAGTTTGCGACAGTCACTCTTCCTCACAATTCCCGGTGTTAGTGAAGAATTTATACTCCACAACCATACTGTCCTAGCGAGCAGCAGCCCAGAACACTTACGATCCCGAAAGGAAATTACTTCATTTTTCAGTGCCTGAGAAGAAATAGCACCACGCAGCACTGCCGAGTCAGAAGAGGAAGCGACAGACACCCCGTACCTAACCCCAACCACGGCCCAGGCGGAACAGCCACCACGGGCAAACACAACCGCTCAAAACCCCGCGTTGGCAAAGCCAGGCTCGGCATGGAAGAAATTTAAGACCTTCTAAAAAGAATGCTGCTTTCCTTTACTACTGCTACGTTCGAATTGGCACAGGCCCTTAAGCAAAGTCAATGGATTCCCCAAAAGAGGAGAGGATGCCAGCCACGTGGGTTTGCTCTGATAAGACATCTGGGATCGCTCCTCCAGCCACCGCAGAAAAGCTTGATAAGGCCCAAGCATGAGGCGGCAACGCCAGCGATCCACTCAACGCTGCCCCTGCCTGCCCAGCAAGATAAGGAAGCAGCAAACACCGAGACCTAGAAACAGACTCAGAGAAGTTGCTGCTGCCTCTTCTGCACAGGACTCTCTAGATTTGCGATTGTGAAATAACTGGGTCTACGCAATTTACACAACGTTTGATTTCAAGAACATTTCTACACCATCCAAATTCTTCTCAAAGTTGGTTACCGGCACACGGGAACTCCTGTGTCGAACACAGAAAATCAGATCAATTGCCTCTGCCTTTGAAAATTCCCCTTACTGTTTTCCCTTCCACCAGTACGCCACTGGGGTAAATTATTACAGTAGCCACACTCCAGCAGTGAGCAACTTAGTCCTCTCAACTCTCCTATTTAAGGGAGGCTTTTTTACTGGGCGCTTACAGACAGCTCTGAACACAGGGATCAGCAAATTCCTCTGCAGCTGGAACAGCACAAATGTCAACGTTTGTTGTTTCTCAGGCTGTTTGAATCGCTCCTTTTGCAGCGTATGCTACGGTACCTCCAGTAGCTCGGTCTGCAAACAGTAAGTGAAAGCGAATGAACTCGGACCCCCAAACAAGTTCATTAACTAGCAATTAACTAGACTGGAATCAACAAAAGCTCCCTACCACAGTCCAGTGCGTTCACTGCCAGATGTGCTCTGCTGGCACAAGCCCAACACGAGGTGTTTAACCAAAAATAAACGACTGACATTTCTAGGTTACAACCTTCAGCTCCTGAGCCACTTTCTCCAGCCCCTCTATGTATTTAGCAGAAGCATTATCAAGAGTTTTGTCCTCACACTTAAATACAAGCTGTGAGATTTACCAGCAAGGCCTACCCTCGCCTAACCAGTAAGACCGACGGAGAGGGCAAAGGGACAAACAGCGCGTCACAAAACCAAGCTGACGGCGAAGTCTAATCAACCCTGGCAGAGAGACACCTACGCTCACAATCGGGTGACTTTTAAAATTCAATAAACGTTAACAAAAAAGCAATGCCTTATTCTGACAAGACGCTGTGAAAAGTTTCAGGACAAATAGAGACTGGCAGGATCCTCCGAATGGCATTTAACAGCTGGCAACGTTTGGAGGCGATCAACAGAAAACCTAGCCATGGCCCACCGCGATGTTTTAGCCAGTTCCTTTCCAACAGCCAACGTTCCTTTTCTACCCACACCAGAAAAACACGACTCCTTTCAAGCAGGAGCTGTACTCAGCGATTAAAGCATGTCTGCTCACACGCTGCACCTGGCCTACAGAGCACTTCTGTGCCAGCGAGTGGAAAAGGTGCGTACGTATCATCTGTCCACTGGCCTACGTCTTAGATTTTATCACCCGTGAAGCTTTTCTCATGCTCATTTAAATCCTACTAAGAGAGACAAAAAAGAAACCCCCCCCGTTACCCCACGGAGCCTCAGTTCACCCCGGACAGAGAAGCGGGGCGATGGTGCCCGAGCCCCGGGGTGTCACACCACTTTTAGGGACATGGTTTAGTGGGCATGGGGGGGGGTTGACGGTCGGACTCGATGACCTTAGAGGTCTTTTCCCACCTTAGTGATTCTGTGATTCAGTGATTCTCACTGGAGAGACGGGGGGTGTGGAAAGCCGGGGGCTGGGCTGCCGCAGGTCGGGACCACCGCCCTCAAACCCGCTCCGAGGCAGGGCTGCTGGGCGGGCTGGAGCGCACCGCGGCCCCGCAGGCAGCCGCGCTGGGCCTCCCCCCCCCCCTCCCGCCC
>VZTQ01008303.1:0-11626 GCA_013400755.1 Pelecanoides urinatrix
GGGGGGTGAATGCACCACCACAGTTCCTGAATAATTTTTTTTCAGGATTTTAAACACCTGAGAGAGCTTTTGTTTCCTGCTGTTTCAGCAGATTGCCATGATGGTTCTTGAGGCAGCCAGGGTAGCAGCAACTGGAGTGAATCTGAGCAAGGGACTGGAGCACAACTACTAACATATCAGAATTGATTGTTCTAAGCCTTAGCAGTGTTTGCAGCCCACTGTCATTGCAGAATTAGTATCCTACCAAACAAAATTTCCCAAAAACCTCTTCTGAGACTACTCTAGGCAATGCAGTATAGGTACCAAAGCAACATTGCAACCATAGCAGTCTAGAACAGTGTGGCTGTGGAGTAAACCTGCTGTGTTTTTAAAATTCTTTCAGCATATCTAATAGAGGTACACAGCATCTTTTCTGTTTAAAAATTATGACTGATCAAGGTACAGACACTGAGGTTCTTTGCTGTGGTTGTTGCATCAGGAGTGTTTTGAACTCAATTATATCTTCTGGCTATGTCTGAAGACCTTGGAGAGTTTTCATACATGCATGTGGCAGTTGAACTGTAATATGCCCATATCTGAAATAAGAATGACTGCAGGCTTTTCAGTGTGTTGTTTTTAGTGTGTGTTGTTTTTTAGTATTTTTATCAAACATAGAGCTAAGGTCTAATACTGGGGAAGGTTGCTCAGCGCTTGCTATTTAACCAGCAGGATTCCTCAAAGAGGTCAATGCTGGCTGGTCTTCTGTAGCAGATTGCAATGGAGATGTCAGCAACTGTCCCTCCCCTGTCATGGTAACTGTTGTATGTTATTCTGTTGTATGTTGCCTCCATTGAGTTGTACCTTACCTACTTTCCTTTTCTTCTTGTCTTGAAGGCCAAATAAAAATACTTTCTGCAGGTAGAGGAATTTAGATGCTTATTTCCTTGGTAGAGATGTTAAAACTCTCTATGAAGTGGACATTTTGTAAATACTGTTCAAGGCCTCTCTTTTGGCTACTTCCATTTTGAAAGTATTTCTAGCTCTCTACGTGGTATCAATCCTTACTATTCTATTTGACTTTCTCCCTTTTGGCTGAAAAACTTCCTCAGTGTGGTGTTTGTGTCTTCTATGCGGTACCCATTCTAAACTGGAAGGATCTGCCTGCATTCATATGAGATCTAGAGGCCATCTGAGCAACTCCTGACAGAGACTTTGATCCTTCAAGAAGGGTACTTGTGAATTTTTTTTGTAAGGTCCCTTTGTGAAATAAGTCAAAGTTGCTCGAATTCACTAGTTATGTTTTTCCTTTCCTCTTCAGTTACTTCCTTACTTTTTATGCTCTAGTACTTTTGGTCTTTGTGTGTCTCCTGTGTAGCCTATACTTTAAGTGCCTGTTTTGGTTTCTTGTGAATGACAGGATTTCAGGAGACTAGCTAAGCCTCTTTGTTCTAGTCATTGATCACCAACCACAAAGTTGTAGGCTTTCATTTTTTCTTCTGAGGGTGATATCATATCTGCACCAAGGAGCTCATGGGTATTATTTGTGCCATCTAACTAAGCTTCCGACTAGTACTGTATATTCTTTGTGGAGGTCTCATTGACTGTTGGGAGCTAAGACTGTCTGGGAACTGAATTTAGATATCCAAGTTGGACAGCAAGTGTGTATTCACACTGTTTATGTTTCTGGTATATTAGAAGATCTGGGAAATTAAAGTCTGTATTTTGCATATTTCAGACTTGCAGAGCATTTAATGGGGCATAGCCTTTCCTCTGTTCTAGGGTTACATAAGATAAAGCTTTGAGGGAGATTGTTTGCCACAGGCAAGAAGGTATTCTTAGCTTTATTATGGGGAAAAGTGTGAGAGGGAAGGAGCGGCAGAGAGAAACTGTTATGTACTGTGCTGCTTGGGGGGGGAGGAGGAGTCTGGAGTGAAGAAGTAAAGCTGGGCATGAGAAAGGGGGGAGGAAAAGTGTTGTTTTAATGTTTGTCTTTGTTTCTCACGACCTGAATCTATTTTAATTGGCAATAAATTAAATGAAATTAAATTAATTTTCCCCAATTTGAGTCTGTTTTGCCTGTGACTGTAATTGGTAAGCAATCTCCCTGTCTTTATCTCAACCCACAAGCTTTGTCATCCTAGTTTCTCCCCCTGTCCTGCTGAGGAGGGGGAGTAAGTGAGTAACTGGGTGGGCATTTGGCCCTTAGCCAAGGTTAACCCACCACAATACCTTTGGGGGAAGAGTTCTTTATTCCATCTGTCAATAAAGATGGTGCTTTTCATCTAAGCTATACCTGCAAGGTGGAGTTCTGGACTTCAAATTACTTCTTTATTCTTCAGGGGCACAACTGTTATCTGTGTTCATCTATGCTTTTTAACATAATGTTTGAAATGTGTTTAAATCTGAACTACTAGTCTTCTAAGCTTTCTTCTCCAAACTCTATCCAAGAAGTTAAAGGACTTTGTTTTGCCTTATGCTGTCAAATAAAAACTATACACCTTTGCATGTCAAACATTGTTTAAATAGGGGTTAAATGGGGTGTACTTTTCTGGTGCTGTTCAGTTTTCCAGTAATCTGGCAGTCTTCATCTGTGATAACAATGGTTTTCTTAATGGGTTTGAATACTATTCTGCCACATAAACCAATGTCTGCTTTTAGATAATAGTTACATTATTTTTGATAGATTAAAATTTGTGGACTGTTGCAGGGGAAAACTTTTCAACTCGTGATTTAAATCAAATGAGGATCAAAGTGTTTTATTGATTTATTAACAATACATGATTAAACAGCAATAATTGGACTATACATTCAGAATCCATATCAATAATACAACAGATAAACCACAATACTAAACACCTACAAAATGTTAATAAACACCTACAAATTTCTAAATATGCTTCTGTTGCTACTCCTAAACTAATCGCACACGCACACACAGAGTTAACAGCCCCCCCCCAAGGCAGTGTAGGGTAACAAGCACACCTCCTCTTCTGGTAGTGTGGGTGTCATGGTTTAACCCCAGCCAGCAAATAAACAACATGCAGCTGCTCGCTCACCCCCCACCTCTGGTGGGATGGGGGAGAGAATTGGGAGGGCACAAATAGGAAAACTCGCAGGTTGAGATAAAAACAGTTTAGTAATTGAAATAAAAGGAAGTAGAACAGTAATGAACAATGATAACAACAACAATAACAGAATATACAAAGCAGGGATGCACATTGCAACTGCTCGCCGACTGCCTGTCACGAACGGGGGGTGAGTCCCCCCCCCACCCCTGGTTTTTATACTGAGCATGATGTCACATGGTATAGAATACCCCATTGGGCAGCTGGGTCAACCACCCTGGCTGTGCTCCCCCCGCCCCAGCTTCCCCTGCACGTGGCAGGGTATGGAAGGCCAAAAAGAGAAACCAAAAGTCTCCCCGGTGAAAGCACCACCCAGCAACAACCAAAGCATCAATGGGCCATCAATGCTCCTCTCATACCAAACCCAAAACACAGCACACCCCCCAAGCTACTGGGAAGAAAGTTAACTCTGTCCCAGCCGGAACCAGGACAGCGGGTTACCCTACTTGCACACTCCCCATGTAGAACATGCAGGTGCTGCACCTTTAGGTGTGCCCATGCTGCTTCCTACAATCTGCTAATGCACATGCCAGTGAGAAAGCCTCCCAAGATGTCACCTTTGCACCCCGAGGGGTGGACCCCTACTTGGTGCACCCTGTACTGCCAGCCCAGTAGCTGGATGCAGGCTACTCATGAGGGAGGAGGCTGCTTTGCTAGGCCTAGGTGGAGGTTGCGATGCCAGCAGGGCCACTTCTGGCAGCATCAAACCCAGTTTCACTGTTTCTCTGTTGCCATTTCTTTTTCCACATTTGCAAAATTTTACTGCTTCTTTTCTACTTTTTTAAGCTGACACAACCCTGTAGAGTTGGCAAGTAGAGACATAGGTTTTTAGAATTTGATGCTCTGAAGGGTAAACTAGTGGTTCACCTCTTGTAAACTCTGTTCTCAATATTTTGTTCTATGATATGTTTCTGTTTTTAAAAGACAGGTTTTTTTCTGTGGTGTTTCTGAAATTCATCACTGCTTGGTGAGGTGTGTATGTATGTGTCCTAAAAAACGTGAATGTGCATAAAGAAAGTTGTAGTATATTTGCAATTGACAATATTGCCAATGATCTTTTTTTAAAGAGAATAAGAAAAGGAATTTGGACAAATTATTTCAAAGTATGATTAAGTAGATGAAAGCTCAGAAAGAAGTGTTGATTTAGGCTCAGGCTATTCAAAAATTACCTATTGTATACTGTATTTTCATTTTATCATCACAATTGCTCTATTGGGTTTTTGTTATATAAATACCCTGAAGCCATGCTGACTACTCTTGATGATTTTTATGTCTTTAATGTGCCTGGAAATGGTTTCCAGGATTAGCTGCTCCATCACCTTCCCAGGGATGGAGGTGCGGCTGCCCAGCCCGTAGTTCCCTGGGTCCTCCTTCCTGCCCTTCTTGAAGATAGGAGGGACATTTGCTTTCCTCCAGTCCTCAGGCACCTCTCCCAGTCACCATGATCAAGCAAAGATTATTGAGAGTGGCCTTGCAATGACATCTGCCAGCTCCCTCAGCACTCATGGGTGCATCCCATCAGGGCCCAGGTCATCATATATATATGATCCTTGACATTCCCTTTCCATGCTTCTGAATTAGCAGTGCTTGCATCTTGTATCTTAACCTCCATCTACAGACCAGAAACTCTTTTGTATACAGCCCTTAATGTCTGTTACTGTAATAACTGAGTGCTTCAAAATATTTGGAAAACTAGCAGCGTAAAGACCTGCTAGTACTCAAAGAATTATGCTTTTTTCCATCTCATATTATAGAAGAGTTAGGTTTGGAGTACATCTCTCTGGAACATGTAGGAGCTCTGAGTTATCAGTGTTGTGTTGTTTCATTTTTTTTTATTTTGTTTTGTTTTTAACCAGTTCTCTTATGTACATTATGCTGAGAAAATGGGATTTTCATAAGTTTAAATGGGAGAACACAAGTCTCATTGACTTCCAACTTTTTCAGTGTGTTAAAAAATGCTTTCAGAAATCCCTTTGTTAGAAATATGCTATAGTTGAGTATAGCTGAGTTTGCAATGTTTTTGGTTGCAAAAATAAAGCTATTAAGCAACGTCTCCAGTTTGTTTTACTGATTGCCATTCAACCTAAGACTTTCTACCTCTCTACTCATACAAGAAATGTGTACTTTTTTATTCTAAGTAACAACAGCAAATAAAATAAGCACCAAAAGGTTTTCAAAAGTAAAAGAAGAAAATAACTTTTTTTTTTCCTCTTCCTCTTCAGATCCAGACATTTAACATTGAAACACCATGCCAGACTGTGGAAGATTTAACGAATGGGGTTGTGATGGCTCAGGTGCTCCAAAAGATGTAAGAACAAATTTGTTTCATGATTTTTGGTGCACAAGTTTATCACTTGTACACTTGTCTGAATTTGAGTATATTTTCTTATTTCAAATTTGGCCAGTATTCAGTAAGTACTCAACTAAACTATGTTTAATCAGTGCTTTTAATCTGGAATATGGGTACTACTTTTTCAGATAGTTATCTTAACAGCAGTTAATATAAGCGTAAAAAAATAGTATTTGGACAAGGTGTTTATCTAGTGCTAATCTTATTGAAAAGTAAATTGGGTTAAAACTGAGCTTATATGTTCACAAAACTTAAATTTCATCTTAAACATTTGAAGCCAGTGCAAGGTAAGTTATTAGCTTGGGGCAATGTTTGAAGTTATAGTACACTGTATCACATGTTAGAATTGCAGTAGATAGAAAAGATGAAGCTGTTAAAATTGTCTGTGTTACTGCTCACACTTTTGCTATCATTTTTATGAGTGTTAAAGGGGAGTGCAAATACTGAACAGGCATCAAAAATAACTCTGAAACTGGAGTTAGTCTTTCCAGGTCATGTCTTAGTTGTATTAGCAGGGCAGCATGGGGAATCTGGATAAAACAATAAAACTTCTGTGAGAAGGGAGCAAGGCAAAAAGCCCTGGACTTTGAGAGAGCAGATTTTGACCTCTTCAGGGATCTGCTTGGAAGAATCCCATGGAATAAGATCCTGGAGAGAAGAGAGGTCTAGGAGAGCTCGTTGATTTTTTTTCAAGAATCACCTCCTCCAAGCTCAAGAATGGTCCATCCCAACGAGCAGGAAATNTTGATGACAAATGGCATGGAAAAGGCCGAGGTACTCAATGCCACCTTCCCCTCAGTCTTTCCTGGCAAGACCAGCCTTCAGGAATCACGGCTACTGAAACCAGAGGGAAAGTCCGGAGCAAAGATGACTTGTCCTCAGTGGAGGAGGATTAGGTTAGAGAACATTTAAACAAGTTGAATGCACACAGTCCATGGGACCTGATGGGATGCACCCATGAGTGCTAATGGAGCTGGCCAATGTCATTGCGAGGCCACTCTTGATTGGTCTTTGAAAGGTCATAGTGATTGAGAGAGGTTCCTGAGGACTGGAAGAAAGCACGTCACCCCTGCCTTCAAGAAGGGAGACCCAGGGAACTACAGGCCAATCAGCCTCACCTTGATCCCTGGGAAGGTGCTAGAGCAGCTAATCCTGGAAAGCATTTCCAGACACAGACAAGAATGAGTGAAGAAGAGGGAGCCAGACTCTTCTCGGTGATGCCCACTGACAGGAGAGAAGGCAATGGGCACAAATTGAAATACAGAAATTGGAATACAGGAAATTCCATATAAAGATTAGAAAATACTTTTTTACTGAGGGCGATTTTAACGTTGGAACTGGTTGTCTAGAGAGCTTCCCTTGCTGTAGCTGCCCCTGCTTTGAGCATGATTTTGAGGGGCCTCTTCCAACCTTAACTATTCTATGATTCTATAAGCTGAATGGCTTTGTTTTAATAATGTAATTTTAGTGGTATGCAAGGACATTACATTCTTAGATTAAAGGAAAGGGAAAATCACTGTTATGCTGGATAATAATAAATTTTGATTAAAAACTTTGAAGTTAATTAGGATTAAAATAGTGTATACGTTAGTTAAGCATGCCAGTATATAGTCTAGGATGTTTCTGTATACTATCTGAATTTGAGAATGAAATGTTTTGAAATGCTTATGTTCAAGTGTATTAGCTGTCTAACCTTGACACTGTGCACAGTGTTTTGGCTTCTGGGGGACTATAGATAAGCATAGTAGTTAATATATTGTAGTTAATATAGTAGTTAATAAGTAGTTAATATATATCTAGAACTACCTGTTTTCAGAGAGAGGTTTTTTAACCTTTCATTAGAAGAAGTTTCAGGTAAGAGAGAAACATATCTGTTGTGGGAAACCCAAATAAGTCCAATAGCTTAGTAGTGGAAAAAACATGGATCTTTTTAATGCAAGTTTTGAAGAAACAGTTATTTTACTGAAAGAACAAATACAGTCATCTGGAGATTTCTCACATAACTTCTCCTGTGAAGAAAGTGAAGCATCAATTATTTATAAAAATAATAAATGCTGTCCTCTGTATACTTTGCTTCAAGGGAATCTTTGCAATTGCAAATTATGTCAGCAGTCCTGGCTGCTTTAGAATAAATGAAAAATCTTTAAGTATTTTGTGTTGACATAAAAGAAGACAAAAGATAGAAATGGTAGTTATAATCCAACATTTAAAATAGCATATTCTTAAGTTTTCTGAAATGTGACTGTCAGTATTACAAGTCTAATAAGAAATTGGATGCTGTTTCTTTCTTCAAGATTGTAAAATTCTTCCTCTCTTACCTGCTAAAGTAGAAGTTTATCACATAGATGGTAAGCAAGCTTAGTAAATTCTGTAAGAAGTCAAGATTTTTATCAAAATTGTCTGTAAATTCTTTGTTGGAGCACTTGGTAGAGAAAAACATGATTGTGGCATATTGAGTTTGGATGTTCATCAGTCATCAACTTGTGCAGTTTTCCTCATAGAGTGCAATTCCCATTTACTTCATGACATGTAAGCAATTGATAAGTGTCATTGTTCTTTTGTTAGCTTTTTTATACTGACTAGTTCAAGGACTGGTCAGAATTGGGATCTAAAAAAAATACTATGCCTTGATTGTATACCAAAATAAAGCTTGAATAATCCTCAATAATCTTACTGATATTATTTTTAACTTTTAACCTATTACTGGTGACTTGGGATGCTGTGCCCCCCCCCAAATAAGCAAGGAAATCTACTCTGAGATACTGGTTTTCAACTGTGATTTCAAGTGATTTCTTAAAAAGAAAAGTATGTACCAAAGTATGTACCATGTGTATATTGTGTTTCTGTAGCAGCACTTGAATTTTTTTTTCCCTTAGCAATTGTCACATTGATAGCTGGACTTTGTCAGTGTATCCAGAGAAGTTTAAGTAAAGATCAGCTAAGCAATTGCAAGTCTTCTGCTATCTCATGCAATAATTTGAGCCTAACAAAATTACTCTTTGGCTATATCTTAACTCATGTCAACTCTAATCCAGATTTACCACTTTGCATGCTTGTGTAATGAAGATATTGATTCTCATACATGGATTTAACAATAACCTGGACTGTATTTCTATTGAGAAAAGCTTCGGAGCAAAGGAATTGCAGCAACGAGTTGATCTTAGAATTCTAAAACAATGATAAGGTATGCATGATTTCTAAGGAAAAATATGGTTGCTTCTCTTTTTGTAGTAGTAGTGGACACCTCCAGTGGATCCTTGATGTAGCTATCAAGGGTAGCAAACACAATAGACAGCTGTGTCTCTGAATGTGAAAGGTGGGCACATAGATGTGGTCACTATGTTTGGTCTAAATAGTTGGTTTAAAAAACTGATAGGAAGCCAATAGACAAAGCCATTGTAGAGAATACAAAGAGAAAGCATTCATTGCTGTTAACAATTTGAAAAACAAATTTGAAACTAGTCAAGTTCTCCATTTTGCTACTTCAATTCAAACAGGTACTACAGAAAGGATACTTATTTAAGTAAGGTGGGAGTGTTCAGACAAATAAAAGGAGTTAGAATAGAACAGAGGAGTCAGTCTTTTCTTCTGTATCAGCAGCACTGGTTCCCTCCTTGTCCCAAGAAGGAGCACCAAGTAGAAGAAACTTGACACATAAGGAGAAATGCATAACAGCAAGGCAGGTGGGTGCCAGAAGTTATTCAGAAGTCATGCATTAAAGTTTAATAGTGAAGAATAAATTAGGCCTAAAAGCAATAGATTACTATAAATAAGGGAATGGAGCCTGGATCATAGGCATGTAGTCTGTGACTTACAGGTGTCATCTTCAATGAAGAACTGAGAGTTTTTTCACCTCACTCTTCCAACCCTTCAGCAAGTGCATCTTAAAGACAAATTTAGAATGGACACTGGAGTCAAAATCCACTTAAAAATTGTTTCTCTTATTCCATTGAGAAAGGCAAACTGCTACTTCTGTAAATTATGTTTCCTGAAGTTTTTTTTGGGGGGCCGGTTGTCACTCAGTACAGCTGCCTCCAATTTAAGGTCCTCCACCAATTTGTGTTCATTGAGGCTAATAACATTAATTGCATTGGGGAGGGGAAGAGATTTCTTATGACTTTTCAGTGCATCAGGAATTTCATCATAATTGTACTGGGTCTGGCGGGGATGGAGTTAACTTTCTTCATAGCAGCCCATGTGGTGCTGTGCTTTGGATTTGTGGCTAAAAACAGTGTTAATAACACACCAATGTTTTGGATATTGCTGAACAGTGCTTGCACAGTGTCAAGGCTTTCCCTTTTTCCCCACTCTGCCCCAGCCCAGTGAGTTGGCTGGGGGTGGGCAAGAGGGAGGGAGGGAACACAGTTGGGACAGCTGACCTGAATTGACCAAAGAGATATTCCATGCCATATAACGTTATGCTCAGCAATAGAAAATGGGGGTTTGGTCTTTCCAAAGTAGCTGTTGCTCAGAGACTGGCTAGGCATCGGTCTGTTTGTGGGAGGTGTGGTCTGCACAGTAATGGAGTCTGACAACACGTTATAAAACAAAGTTTTATTGAGGCAGTAAGAAAGAGGAGCAACAACGTGCCCATACGGTGACTCACTGGATCACCGATAGCAAACACAGGATCATAAGCGATGCCATGGCTCCAGTGGACTGCCAGGGACACTTGGTGTCCGGGTCATCTGGCAGCAACAGCCAATCGTGCAAATGCCTTTTGAATGCAGGTAAGAGTCACGCCACCCCATGGCTCCACCAACGGTAGTGTGGTTTGAGAGAAACATACCTTACATGAATAATGTGGGCAGCATCCTGCCTTACACTGACAATGTTGGTCAAGGGGCAGGGTGTCAGGAGGTGGCAGGTGACTCCTTTTGCATAGTTATTTCTTTTCTTTTTTATTTCTTATCCCCTCTTTCCTTCTCCTATTAAACTGTCATTACCTTGACCCATGAGTTTTCTCATTTTTGTTCTTTCTTTACTCTCCCCTGTCCTGCTGTGAGAGGGGGGAGTGAGCAAGTGGCTGTGTGGGTGCTTGGCTGGCTGGGGTCAGCCTACTACAAAAATAAATCCATTTTTATAAAAGTCAGAAAAGCAGATTAATCTCTCCAGTGAGAATTCCAAAAAAGGGATGAGTTTAGTTATTAATGAACATGAATCAGGCAAAGCATTGGATAGAAGTCTGAGGATGTTGGGCTTGTTAATTTCTTGCACTGATCAGTGATCTGGGCATATTTCTGTAGAACACGGCTAGTATTACAAGAAAATTGTCAACTGAGAAGTCTAAACTTCCTATTCTTTCTATTTCTTTACTTCCACCATCATGGAAAGGGTCTACTAGGTGCTTATCAAGGCAGGTTACTGTAGAAACAAAGACAAAACTAGGACAGTAGTTTATGGTGAGGAGCAATTTCAGAGGGATTCTTAGTTCAGAGAAAGAACCATAAGATTTGTTGACAATGAAAGAAAAAGTGGAAGAAAATCACTTGCTCATCAGATGATAGAACAGCCATCCCTTGTGTTAACTGGCTAGGAAGGATCAGGAGCTCCTTTGAACTTGAAAGTATGTTGGTTTTGCTATTTTTTTTTTCTAAGATAAGATGTTATCCCAAGTGTATGAGGATCATCTGTATGAAACCATGTAGGAGAACTTCTCTGTAATAAAGCTACTGAAAGAGACTTTGGAAAAGGGTACTTAGAGGGAGTTATTGACACCTTCAGAAGCTTTTCACCAATGTAGAACATGATAAAATATGGTATAAACATGATGCAAGCAAGCAGGAGCATTTTTACCTACAGATACAGGTGTCACTAAATAAAAATCCTGAAGGACACATTTCTTTTTATCTTAAAACCATCAACAACCCTGGCAACAGACACGGTGGCTGCTCAGGCACTGCGGCTACTTCACCCCCACGACAACCACTGTGGCTATTCAAACCCCGACAACAGACACTGCAGCTACTCCAACCCCTGTGACAGGCACTGCAGCTACTCAAACAGCGGCGACACATACCGCGGCTACTCCAACCCCCGCGACAGCCACTGCAGCCACTCAAACCCCGGCAACTGAAACTGCAGCTATTCCAACCCCTGTGACAGGCACTGCAGCTACACAAACTGCAGCTACACAAACAGGTACTACAGTGAACCAGAGGACCAACCCTTG
>VZTQ01008305.1:1638-17860 GCA_013400755.1 Pelecanoides urinatrix
TGCTGTGCCCCCCCCGTGTCCCATCCACCCCTACAGGTGTCACCCCACTGTGTACCCCCATGTCCCATCTGCCCCCGTGGGGTGTCACCCCCGTGTGCCTCCCACCCGCCACCAAAATGGGGTGTCACCCCATGGTGCATGTCCCCCGTCCACCCCACGAAGCCTCACCTCGGCAGGTGGCCCCCATCCCTCCGTCCCCCACCGTGGGGTGACCCCAGAGTGTTCCCCACCCCTCTGCCCCCTCATGGGGTGCCCATCCCTCTGAGTCTCCCGTGGGGTGTCCCCTGGCATGTGCCCCTCCCTCTGTCCCCCCTGTGGGGTCTGCCCCCTGGTGTACCCCACCCCTCTGTGTCCCATTGGGGTCCCCCCCCATGTGTACCCCATCCCTCTGTGTCCCGTGTGGGTGCCCACATCCCTCTGACACCCCCGTGGGGTGCGGCTGGCAGCGGGGCGCAGAAGCCAGGGTGACCCCTGAGTGCCTGGGGTGCAGAACTTGGGGGGGGGGGCCCTCGGGGGCGCAGAGCCCCCCCCCATCCCANCAGGGTGACCCCTGAGTGCCTGGGGTGCAGAAGTGGGGGGGGGACGACCCTCGGGGGCGCAGAGCCCCCCCACATCCCACCGCCACGCCTGGGTGCACAGGGAGCATCGCTTTGGTCCAGGGGTGAGGAACCCCAACCACGGAGCCCCTGAGGGGGCCACCGCCACCGGCAGGGACCGCGCCGGTCCCCGCGGCGCAGCATCGGTTCAAATCCCCCTGAATAAACAGCAAATAATCGATGCTGCCGATAAGTCACCCGGAGGGAGGGGACAAATCCCCCCGAGGTTTGGCCCCTGCGGGGGGGGGAACACGCTTGGCCCAGAAGTTTTCTGCTCAACTTTTTGGCAGGATTTTTTTTGCTGCTGGAGGGGGGGAGATTTCTTTTTTTTTCCCCTTTCAGGGGTGGGCACTGAAAAATTGGAAGTTTAAAAAATTCATTAAACCCCCACTCCTCAGCCGAGAGCAGCTTTCCAGGGACAAACAGCCCAAAAAAAACCCACCACCACCCCCAATTCCTGCAGCCTTTTCGGTTGCCAGCAAAATACCCAAAACCTCCCAAAAGCAGAAACCCTGACAAAAATGAAACTGGGTTTGTGTTGCCGTTGATGGTTTTTTTTTTTCGCAGGAATGCGAAATCGCTTCCCACCCCGCTCCCGCCTCGAAATGAAACAAAAAATCTAAGATGGGGCGGGGGGGGGGCCGAGCAGCGCGGATGCACTGTTTGTATTTGATCCATGTCTTGTTAATTATGCGCCTCTCGCATATTTAGCAACTGGGATTTTCAAACGCAGGCACTGGGATGATGCTCTGGCTTCCCAAAAATCTCCCTCCCGAGTGGCAGCGATGGGGGGACGCTGCCCTGTCCCCCTGGGCACCCCTTGTGCCCAGTCCCTGGCTGGCATCGCCACCGGCCACAGCTCGTCCCCCTCAGCTCCTCTGCTCGCCCCCGCCCGGCACGCTCCTCGCCTCCCCGCCTCCGCCATTCAGCCTCTCGCCCCCAAAAAAAAAGGTGACGGAAGAGCCTCGTGCCAGGCGCGCGCGATGCGGGTGGCACCGGTGACGCGGGAGAGGGGACAGCATCCCGCCAGCGTGGTACCCCGGCTGCCACAGCCTGGCCGCGGTGACGCCAGCGACGCTGCCCAGCATCCGACCCCTTCTCACCTGGTGGGCTTCACCCAGGGAGTTTCATTTGCCCTTTTTTTGCTATTTTTAAGGACTTGAGCGTGCCCCGAGCCCCTGATGCCACCATGAGATGCGGAGTGCTGATGTCCCCCTTGCAAAGGCAGGGCCCGCAGCCATTGCACCTGGAGTTTGCCGCCCACCGAAGGTCCTCTCCCCGCCGCAGCGGGATTTCACTGCTCAGCAGATGTGGAAAACTCACGTGAACGAAAATTGCCCTTACTGAGGGCTGAAGACCTCTAAGAGAGGGGAAACTGAGGCAGGGAGCCAAGCGGGGACTTGCTCACAGTGGCAGCAGCAAAGCTGAGGCTCCAGCCCAGCGCTGCCCAGCAAACCTCCGGGCTCCCCAGCATCCCCGAGTTGGTACCCACTGCCCGGCACCCAGTGCTCCAGCCCCGGGGAGGACGTGGTCTCCCAGTGCCCCCGAACTGGCACATCCCCACGGCACGGGGACAAGGGCGTCCTCCTGGGGACTGTCCTCCTGCCTCCGTCCCGCTACTGGACCCTTATCCCTTGGTGTGCTGGGGACTGTGGGGGACAGGGGGACAGGGGTGGAGGGCAACGGAGGGCAAAGGGGACAGGGATGGAGGGCGAGGGGTGCGAGGATGGAGGATGAGGGAGGGGGACAGGAATGGAAGACGACAGGGACAGGGGTGGAGAGTGAGGGGGCCGGGAATGGAGGAGGACAGGGATAAGGATGGAGGGCAAACAGGACACGGATGCAGGATGACGGGGCTGGGGGTGGAGGGTGAGGGGGCTGGGGGTGGAGGATGGCGGGGGCGGGGATGGAGGGTGAGGGGGACAAGGATGGAGGGTGAGGGGTCAGGGACGGGGATGGAGGGCAAACGGGACAGGGATGGAGGATGACAGGGATGGGGATGGAAGGCAAGGGGAACGGGGATGGAGGGCCAGGGGAATGGGGATGGAGGGTGGGAGGACAGGGATGGAAGGCAAGGGGGGCAGAATAGAGGGCAAGGTAGATGGGGGATGGAGGCCACGGGGGATGGAAGGCACAGGGGACGGGGTGGATGACAAGGGGGTTGGAAAGCCCGCCTGCAAACAGCCGCGCTGCCTCCGGTCTCTGCCTGCCAGAACCAGTGCCAAAATCTTCCCCGCCATGCGGGGCACGAGGCTCCCGCAGCGGCGTCTGCGCTGCCTCCTCCCCAGCCGGGGGGAGCGTATCCAGGACCCCTACCCGGTTCCAGGCGGAGGTGCAGGGCCGGGAATAACGGTGGGGGGGGGACACGGGACGTGGAGGTGATGCGGGGCAGCCCGACCCTGCGGCGGTGAGGGGGGGGTCACGCAGGTCCGTGGCCCCCCCGGGTGGCAGTGGGGCACTATGGGAGAGCAGCTGGAGGGCTGCCAAGGCTGCATGAGCAGGAGACGCGTCCCAACAGCCTCCGGAGCGCAAACACGCTCCAAAATACCCAACCCAAACCCCCCCCGGCCAGGCCGCTGCCATCCAAGTGGGTTACAGAGCTGGCACTCACTTGTCACCTCCTCTGCGCCGGGTGTGGGGCGTCTTCTGGCGGAGAGGACCCAAATCCGGCCAGACGCTGCGCCAGGAGCCCCAGACCTTGGTGACAGCCCTGATTTCGGGGAGGGGGCTGGATTTCTTCAGGCACCGGGATGGCAGAACCTGGTGGGACCCAGCACTGGGAAGCTGGATGAGCTCCTCCGGATGCTCTGCTGGGACACCCCCTGCCCCGGCAAGTTGGGGTCAGGCTGCCACAAACCCCTTATTTTTTTTAGAAACCAATTTGCTCCCCTTGGCCCTGATGGTGCCGGAAAGCAGAGCTGGAGCAGCGGCACTTTTTGGGTGCCAAGCTCCGAGGGCATGCCCACCACGCCTGGGGTCAGAGTGACCCACCACCATGCTCAGCCGGCTGCCGCGGGCTGCCCCGGGGCCATGGGGCTCTGCCTGTGCCCAGCCAAGCCCAGGGGACACGGCACCCCCTCGTCCCCCAGCTGGGGGGCCATGGCAGTCCCCACCTTCCCGGCTGGAAAAGCCTTGATTTCCAGGAAGGGGGTGCCCCGGGCAGCAGCAGCCCTCCGCCGGCCCCTGCCGCCCGTTAATTGAGGCTCTGTCTGTGTTAATTTTTAACCCCAGCTGTCTCCCACATGGCGGGCACTGGCCACAGCCGCTCACGCTGGCCCCGCTTCCCGGGGACGTGCCACAGCCGCTCGGCAGTGCAGGGACCGGCCACCCCTTCCTGGAAAGGGCTGGGCGGGGGGACACACAATCCTCTGTTGCCCACGGGGTTGCTGGATGGTTCGTGCCCCTCGTGGGAGCCCAGCCTGGATCCCTGGTGGGCTCGGGGAGGGGGCGCGGGTGCGGGGCAGGCGTGCGGCGCTGGCCTTTGCAGCCGGGGGGGCCACGGTCCAGGCTGTCCCCCCGGCTGCTCTGCAAACGGCAGCAGCCGCTGCCCGGGAATGTCCTGGCAGGAGGGACCCGGGCCTCAAAGCAAACAGACGCCGCGCCGGCGGTTGGGAGAAGGGCAGGAAGCCGCCTTCCCTCTGCCCTCTCCCACCCCGGCGCAGCCGAGAGCGGAGGGACCGTGGCACGGGGAGCCGGCGAGCATCCCGCTCCAGCCCGCGGCAGGGAGGCAAGGCAAGACACCCCCACCCCCCAAATCATCGCTTTCCAGGGGTTGAGGAGCTGCTCGCGCCGGTGCCAAGGGACGCCGCGGCCATCCGGGCGCCCCGGACACGCAGCCTTTGCCCAGAGAAGGGCGAGCGGGCGCCGAGGGTCTCCGCCGTGGGGCCGGGGGCCGCGTGGGCTGCTGGGCGAGCTGGCGTAGCTGCAGGCACGCCTACGTGCCAGGCGGCAGGAGAGCCACGAGGACACTCGAGCTGCCGCGTTTCCACCTCCGGGGACCCTGGCAGGCGTTGGGTGGTGTTTTTTTTTTTGTTGGGTTTTTTTTTTTTTTTGAGCCGGGGATTCGCCTGGAATTCAGACGCCCACGTGGTCCAAAATAGCCTCGCTCCAACATCCGGAGCGCCCTGCAAAAGCCATCTGCCTGCGCAGGCCGGGCAGGCAGCCGCAGGGCTGGGGCACGTCGGCGCGGCTCGGATCCCTTCCTGGTGGCTGCTGCTGCCTACGTCTGCTGCTGGGGGTTTACGGAAGCGTTGCCCAAGCCCTGCCAACGAGAGAGGGACAGGCAAGCGCTGTGATGCATGGCCAGGCAGGGGACACTGGTCCTGGGTCACATTAACGCAGGAGCTTTCCGAGCGCCTGCAGATTTTTGGCTCACCCCAAGCTGCTGCTCAGCAGCCGGGTCTGGAAAAACACTAGTGGCATGAAAACACCCGTTCTCAGACCAGGGTGGTTGCCCTTCAGGTGGGAGCTGAAATGCAGAGCAAGCCAGACTCAGGGGGAAAATTATTCCTGCTCTGCTCGTGTCCTCCCATGTTTCGTCTCCTGGCCAGCCCTGTATCGCCATCTCCAATCCAGCATCAGTCCCGTGGTGGGACAGGATCCTTCAGCCCCAGCACCTGGGATGAGGGGACACCTGCTCGGCGTGGTCCCTCCTCTCAAGCCCCCACCGCGGGGACTGCGGGGCTGGATGGGGTTTTCAAACTGCTTCTGCCTGCAGCAGCCATCCACCCAAACAAGCACACATCGATAGGTCAGGGCCACCGCGATTTTAGAAAAAGACATGCAAGTTAAATGATTTCCCTGGGTTATATCAAAAGTTACTTATGGCAAGAGCTAATTTGGGCACGCTTGAGCCAGGAGCCATGGAGAAACAACCGTGAAAACTGTGCTGGCCTCCTCCTCGCCAGTACGGCAGCCAGGAGCTGCCCTCCTGCCCAGCACACCAACCTCCATGCTGCCCACACCGCAGCCCTGCCCACACGTCCCTTAGCAGGCAGCGGGGATCCGGGTTCCTGACGATGATGGTGAGGCTCATCTGAGCACGTCTGTGTTTTACTGAAGGCCACGGAGAAGCAATGGGCTGGAGCTTGTAGCGTAAGACCTGGTTCACGGCAGCATCCCTCCGGACACGTTGGTGTACGTGGGCCAGCAGCCAGCGGAGTCCATGGGCACGGGAGAAGGAGATGATCTCTGGGTAGCCTAAGCAGGGGACCACCCCCATTTTACAGGGAACCCTTTGCCACCACAGCAGGGCCCATTTTGGGGGAACTGGCCCTCCAGGAGCCCTGGGAGCAGAGCCCCCCACCAGCGAGGACACCAACCTGGGCGGATGCTCTGAAGAAGTGAATCTCTCGGTAAGAAGCACGGTAACCTCAGAGCAGGATTTAACCCTAAGGGTTATGAGGGTCCCCATGAAAACCCCCATCGTCCATCGCATCCCTGCGGGGGCAGGTGGGGTCACCCCACTGAGTGCCCCGGCTGCACCCCGTTCTGCAGCGGGACAGTCTAAGTGAGGCTGAGACAGCCTGGCAGACGAAGGGTGCTCTGTCACCTCCCACGGTCACGAGGCCTCTGAGAAAAGGCACGTAGTGGGTCCCTCCGCTGTGAGATCCCACCCGGACACATTTCCCCTCATCTCACATCCCCTCTTCCCAGCGATGCCACTGCAGCTGAGCCTTGACCGAGACACCCAGGGGAGCCGGGGACGTGAGCCGTGCCCACCCTTCCTTGCAGAAAGGACTCTCAAATGCTACCTTCTCCGCTTGGGTTGGTCTCCTTTGCGCGGCTCCACCATCTTAGATCTGAGCAGCAATCATCCACCGATTCTTACTGCTGGAGCAGTGCCCCAAACCCACCGCACTCCTCTCTGCTCCCATTTACTGCCCGTAAAAGACGTCAGCAGCAACGTGTGATCGATGCTATTGAAAGAAGCTGACAGATCTGACTCTATGGCTATAGGAAGCTGTCCCCCCTTGATCACCTCAGCACCATCCATCATCCAGGCTGATGCCACCTCTGCCCTGATCTGCAGCTGTAATGGATTGGAAGATGTCAAAAGGACCCGTTACGTCCAGATGACTCTTCCTCCAGAAAGGAAGCTTAGGGGATGAGCAATAACTGCATGTCTCTCACATCACATCCTTAACCACCTAAGAAACCTCCAAGATACCTGTCCTTGCTTCATCTTCAAGGGACCCCTCAACATCAGAGTTCAACTACAAGGGCAGCACCAAATTCCTGGGCAAGCTGAGATGTGCAAGGGTCCCATCAAGGTTTTCTGGGAGACATCTTGTGCAGCCATCTGAAAAGCAGGAGCATTGGGGTGCGCTCACCCACTGCTCCTGCTGTCGGAGAAGCCACCTCTTCACCAGGAAGCCCTCTGTGACCTGGCTGGGAACAGGGGTCCTTACTGAGAACCAGCCAGCAGTTCCTCCCCACCACCCCACGCCACCTTGCTGCTCTCCTCCGCTGAAGGCTTCCCTGCACTCACCCGCTCCCCACACTCAGGGGAGACCTCTGCAGCTCCCCAGGGACGTCTGGCGTCAAAAACCCCAGCGGATGGAGAAGAGCTAGGCCTGAAGCTCCAACTTGTAGCTCCTTTTCTTCTGGGGCAAACACAACCCAAGAAATCGCGGCAAAGAGCCAGCCTAGAGTTGGATGGGAACAGACCACCATCTACTTACCTAGGAAGACCAACTGGACTTGTCAAGAGGAAAGAAATTCATCTACATTTCACACATATGGTCTCATCCTAATGGATATGTATGAGCATAAGGGAAGAAGAATAACCTTCTGGTTAGGCTAAGGGCTTGGCAGTTGAGATTTCGCGATGCTATTCTCAGCGCTGTCCACACCTTGCTCCAAAGCCTTGGAAAACTCTTTATCCATCCTCAGGCCTCACATTTCCATCTGGAAACATGGCCGATACCTATTTTGCACTCGCCGTGAAGGAGAGAGGAGGGACATTTGAGATGCATCTCCCTCCTCGGGCGACTCTTGTTTCGAGTTAAAGAGAGCGGGCAGGAGAGACGGGAAGAGCCACGAGGCTCCGCTGGGAAAGCTCCAGCGCTGCTTCAGGCTGCCTGGAAAACTCAAACCTCGGTGGAAGGAGGGAAAATCTCCTTTCCCAGCATTCTGGGGCAGCACAACTCGTCACCTCTGATAGCCCAGAGCAAGCTGGAGCTATCGGAGAGTGTTTTCATCCTCGTGACCCAGCCCCAGATGCTTCCTGGGCTCCATGTCTTCCAGGAGGGATGCACGGACGTGCATCGCCCGGGCTGGGGGGAGCACCCAGGACCACCCACCAGACTGCCAGCCAGGCAGGAGGCAAGGGGCTGGTGGTGGGAACCCGTCGTTTGTCAGCAAACATGTGCCTTAGAAGTGTGCTGTTGCCTGCTCAAGGAGGACAGTGCTCGCCACTCGGGAGGACCCACAGCAGCCAGTGGCCTTGCCCAAGGTGCTCCAGGGGATGAGGTGCTCCAGGTGCTCCAGGGGATGAGGTGCTCCAGGGGATGAGGTGCTCCAGGGATCCCGAGGTGCTCCAGGTGCTCCAGGGGATGAGGTGCTCCAGGTGCCCTGAGGTGCTCCAGGGGCCACGAAGTGCTCCAGGTGCTCCAGGGGATGAGGTGCTCCAGGGGCCCCGAGGTGCTCCAGGGGCCGCGAGGTGCTCCAGGTGCTCCAGGGGATGAGGTGCTCCAGGGGTCCCGAGGTGCTCCAGGGGATGAGGTGCTCCAGGTGCCCTGAGGTGCTCCAGGGGCCCCGAGGTGCTCCAGGGGCCCGCGGCACATGGCCGGGCTGCAGCTGGCAGATGTCACCAGCTTCCCAGAGGCAGATGAGGTGTCTTCCCACCACTTCCCCGTGGCTGGGAGAGTCGGTGTCTAGCCGTGCCCATGTTGAGCAGCATCACCCACCTCCAGCCCTGCCCTGGCGCTCCCAGCCCCATGGTCGCTGCAGACCTGTGGGTGGACCAAGGGTGTCCCTCCTCGTCCTGCCTCCTCCAGCCCCCATGCTCCCCTGATCTGGCACTGGCTGGGACCCCATTCACTGGGCAGATGCAGCACGGGCTCTCTCCTCCATCTCCCCCTCCTCTGCCTCCTCCTCCTCCTCCTCACCCCCCCGCAGGACATTTCTGCAGGAGCCCCAGCCCTGCAAGGAGAACACAGAGCAGCCAGAGCAGCCGTAAATCCTTCCCTGCAGCCCAGGGCTCTGCCAAACTCTCCTTTCCATCCAAATTTATGGAAAAGCGGGTCTCTGCCAGCGAAGCACAGTACAATCGTGAGGTAGAACAGGCGGTGCTCGCCGGCTGCAGAAAGGGCTCCTGCAGCCTCCTCCACTGACAGCCCTTCTCTTTCTCTTCCTCAGGCTGTCACCCTCGGTGGCCTGGGGACGGACACATCCCTGCACAGCCGAAGCACCCACGGCACAGCTTGTGTCTCCCCATCCCGCTCCCCTGGCAGCCCCAGCCCCCCGGGAGCGCCCCAAGCCACAGGTATGAGCGTGGGGTCCCAAAGCAAGGGAGACCCTCCCCAGACAGGCACAGATGAGCCCAAACACCACCTCGTGCCACCCCCTCCCCCCTCTGCCCCCCAGGGCTGGCGGGGGGGTGAGCCCAGACGTAGGTGGGGGAAGACGAAGGGTTCGGGGAGGGAGGCGAGAGCCAGCAGCTGAGCATCACCCGGGATTTCATCACGGTAGCAAAGGTCAGCCACGCGCCAGCCCCTTCCTCCGCTGTCACGGCAGAGGTAGAGCTGACAGTAGAGCGGAGTATTTGCATTTCCTGATGGCTGCGTGCTGAAATTTGCAGTCTTAATGGTGCATTAATGCTGGTTCCTGCATTTCATTACTTCTGAGAGCGAGAAAAGGCACAGAGCAAAAATAAAAATTCCCCTCGACTCGGCCAGGTGAGCCTGGCCACCGAGCGCCTGCTCCTGCCGGCCACCCGCGCACAGGTCTGCAGAAATCCCATCGCAAAACGTTACCTCTTTCCTTCGTTTATGCTTAATCCCGGCATGCCCCTTCCCAGGTACGGTGGAGCCCACGCGCCCCCCACCCAGCCGCCGTCCCCCGGGACCCCTCTGCAAACACAGCGACGCTTTGGAGAGGCGACTCCTCGGCCGCCTTCCTCTTCCACGTCCTGCGCTGCACAGGTCAGGGAATTCAATATACTTTTTGCCCAAATCAAACTTGGCTGCTGCTGCTTTGCCGCAGCCTGGACATGAATTTCTGGGCCTGAAGCTTAAGCGTAAAGCACTTGGAAACCTCTCTGGCCTGAAAGCAGGGGGAAGAGGGGCAGCCGAGGCGTGCGCAGGCGAGCAGGAGGGAGCAAGCGCAAGTGCTGGAGGTGGCTGAAAGGAGGGATCAGGCAGGAGGGAACCTCCTGGATGCTCGGCATCGGCCAGAGCAAAGCTCGCCTGCTGGCCACGCTCTCTGCAACGTGCTTTTTGGGGTGAGTTTTGGGGTGTCCAGCACGCCCATGGTCAGCACCCTCTGCGTCCCTCAGGATGTCGCTTCCCGCATGTGTCCAAGACCGATCCAAGGGCACACGGATGAAGTCGAATAGCCCAGGGCACACAGAGGAGAGCACCCAGGCAGCATCACAACATCTCCTGTGGCCTTCAGATCTGCAGACCTCTGTGCCTCTACCCCCTTCAACTTTGAGATCCACCATCGGCGGGGTGTGTGGAACCTCTCCATCCTCTCCCTTGTTTGAGACTGATGAAGGTCTCAGCCATCAACACCAGGCAAAGGTGGGAAAATTAGGCTGGCTGCATGTGACTCCACAATCCCCAAAAAACCAACCCCATCCACAGGCTCTCCAGACCCTCCATAACCCTACTTGAAAGCGACCGGCAGAGCTGACCCCAACACCTCCATCTGAGCAGCCTCCCACTGTCCCCCAGCGAAGACCATTTGTCACCCCCACGGCGGTGGCATCTGGAGTGCTTCGATGGGACCCCCACCGTCCCTTCCTGCATCCACCCCCACCGCCGGGTGACTTTCCCGATGTCCAGCCTGAAATTCCCACTTGCTCTCTCAAACCTGGTTTCCATCTGCACGGCCAGCCGGCAGCCCCCTCCTGCCCAGGCAGGCCTGCCCTGCCTTTCCTGGCCGTAAAAACAACGGGGCAGTGGAAATATTTCGGAAAGACCTTTTACAGTTCTCTAGACAGGGCTGCCGTTAACCCCTGAAGGAGCTGGCTGCCATCAGGAAAAACAATTTCATTCCAGCCAAATTATTTCACAGGAAAAGGCTGATTTTGGTGCCATTTTTCATGTGGATGACTTCAGCATCATTCCCTTGGACTTTGCCACCTTTTCCTGTTCTCACGTAGTGCAACGACCCGGTGCTCTGGCATTATCCAGATCAAACATCTTCCTTCGCTCCACGTTCAGCGATTTCAATCCCTCGGGACTTCTCCATCAAACTGCCCTGTTTTGCTGGACCGTGGTGCTGCTCTGCTGCCGCTCAGGTTCGGGAGCCCTGCTGAAACCCAGCCCCTGCAACCGCCCTCTGGCTATTTTCGAAGGCACCTACAGAGCATTAGGTCACAGCGACTAAAATAGCAGATTCCGGTCCAAATCGGGGTGATGAGCACATTTTGTCCAGCCCTTGCCCAGGTGCCAAGCGCCCGAGCTCCTCGTCCCCAGCCAGGAGCAGCGTCACAGCTCAGAGCAGGGACACCAGCCACCCCGCGGTGCCGGTGCCACCCCACCATGGGGTAGCTCATGAAAGCTCTCGCTTTCAGAGCACTTCTTCCCCACTTCAGACCCGCTTGAAAAGTCCAGCGCCTGATCAGGATGCCACCCTCTGCAGCCGGCTGGGGACCCCCACCAGAGTCCAGGCGGGACAGGAGGGACACAACCTTCCACAGTGGGGCAAACGGGAGGGTTTGGGGCTCAGACACCCCTGGGGAGGTCCTGGGGTCCTTTTGCTCTGCATGAACCACACAGATGACGTCTGAGAGGGGTGACACCAGTAAGCTCGGCCCATCGCAGCTCCTGGTGCTGCTCGGGTGCCAGCGGCGCTGACCTCCGGCGCGGTCCCAGCCCCCTCGGCCGCTCCTGGAGACGGCAGCACCAGGACGTGACATTCCCTTCGTTTTATCTTCACACATGGGCAGTTCTCAACAAGCGCTTCGCTCTGCCTGCAGCAAAGGCCAAACTCCTGCACCAGCTGGCACGTAAGCTGGGGCAGGGGCAACGCCGGGCTGAGCGCGCACATGTCCCTCAAGCAGACACCCCGTCCCCAGCACCCAGCTCAAGCCCACGAGCAAGGTCCCCAGGAAGGGACAAACTCTGCCCGGCGGTAGAAATCAGGTTCCTTCAAGCAATGCCCTGGCTGTGGGGTCAGATTTATGGGTCCCAGAGCTGCCGGGTCCTCATCGCAGGAGCAGTGCTTCGGTGCTGCTTTGGCCACTGTACGCTCCTGGGCCAGTCTGGGGATGGGAACAGGGACCGTCCCAGCAAGGACCCCATCTACACGTGGCACCGGCAGGTTGTACAAGCTGCCCCGAGCTCTCCAGGCACGAATGACCTCCTGGAAGGGGACCGCCACGTGTCCTAGCAGATGTTCCACGGAGATCTGGCTGCTGACACTTGTTCCAGTTCATGGATCATCCCAAATACTCATCTCCAACATGGTCCTGGGGAGGACATCACCTCTGTCCCCCGCTCCCCCCGTCTGGACCATCTTCCCATGCTCGGGTTGGTGCCCTGGGAGATTTTCCTCTAACCGCTCCCTCCTTCCTGAGGGCTCAGCATCCTCAACGGGTGCTTCAGAGGCAATCAAAATTGCTATTTTTTGCCTGTGGGAAAATTCGGCAGCAATTCAGACAAGAGCCTGGGATTCGGGCCATCTGCATTTGACATCAGTTACCACCCATGTCACACATGGCTTGACTGAGTCCTTAAATCATCCCATGCCTCAGTTTCCCCCATTATAAAACAGGGAGGCACCATTCCTTTAGTTGTTCCGCTCTTTGCAAACCCTCTGGGGCAGAGGCTGCCTCTCGTCGTGGGGACTGGCAACATCCTGGCTGCAGAAACGAAACCTTCGGGCATCCCGCCGCAGTGGGGCAATCTGTCTGCACTTGAGCCATGGTCCTACCCAGACCCCCGGTGAGGGCTGGACTTCCCTCGTTCAATTGCTTGGCACTGCAATTTGCTTTCCCCTTTTAAAAACGCATGGACTGTGGGTTTCCAGCAGCTGAGGGGTTGCCTAAATGCCCTGATTTGGGAAAGGGGCTCAGCGAGGAGGCAAGGGGTGGAGGGAGTCCCCCAGGGCTCGGCTGTCCCAGGAAGGAGCAGAAAAAGCACCAACAGCCAGGCTGGGGCTGCAGGGGTGGCAGCTCCCCGGAGGGACTGGTGGCCTTCAGAGAGGTGGGGTTATCCCTCAGCATCCCTGGAACCAGGAGAGGGTTTGCAAGGCACTGAGTCGCTCCAGCCCTTCAAAAAATCAGTATTTCCCTCGGTGCATCTGTGCCTTTATAAACGGCAGGGCCAGATGATGTAAGGACAGTCTCCGTAGCCCTCATGAATGCTGCTTCCAGTTTCATTTCCCTCCATTTCCTCACCAGTCCCAACTGAAAAGCATCTCCTCCCACCTCTCCCGTGGCCCCTTCCGCTGCCCGCAGCTCGTGGAGCCCCGACCTTCATGGCCGTGGGTGCTCAGGTTCGTGGGAGCTGACTGAGGGTGCGCACCCTGCTCAGCTTCCCAAGGGACACCAGACATGCAAGGACCTCCATGCCCAAGGGAGCATCTCTCATCTTTTCCCTTCCCCTGCACCTGTACAAGGTGAGGGGGAGATGCCGGGGCTCCTCATTACTGCCAGCCACCCCCATCAGGAGTCCCAGGGGAGGATGCCCAAAAGAGCAGCGTGGACTTTGCACCCTGCAGCCGGGCTCGCCGCTAGCTGCAGGCTCAGGAGCCCTGGCCCCATTTGTGTTGGATCTCAGTTCGCCTCCCCAAAAATGCCTCCGCCTCTGGGAAAGGCAAAGGTCTCAACTCTGGCTGAGGCACAGGGAGGTTCGGTGTGTCCTGATGGGATGTGTCTGGGAAGATGGGAAACCATCCGCCCTCCCTGAAGCTGGGAGCAGGGTGGGGAACCGCCCCCTAAATGTGGTGAAGCCCAGATCTCACCTCCCATCGCTGATGGTCTGGGACCTGGAGCCCCCACAGGGAGGGATCAGCAGGCTGCGATGGCAAGGGGCTGCCCTGCAGCAAAGCCTTCCTTTCCCAGAAGCAGAGGTCCCAGGGCACCGGTGGCTTGTCCCCACCATGGGGACATCCCGGCGGAGTGGGGGGAGGCAGAGGCAGAGCCCCCTGTCCCCCGTGGAACAGGGATGGAGGAACCGGCAGAGTTGCCATGGAGATTTTTCTCCCTAGCAGATGCTCTGGGCAGGTGCAAGAAGAGGCTCTGCCCCCCTCGCTGTGCGGCACAATGCCAGCCGGATCCTGCAGAAACAGGAAGCCTCTGCAACCGCCCGCCTGCCGGCCCAACGGCCACCACCACTGCCCCCACCGCCACCGGCCTCCCGGCGAGCAGGCGGGGGCGGCCGGGCCCCCTGCCCGCCTCAGTGCGGGGAAACTGAGTCACCTCCCAAAGCTGCCCCGAGGTCCCGGCTTCACCTCCCCTGGCCCCAGCCACATGTCGTGGTGGCACATCGGGGGGGCTCCAAGCCACCCTTGGGACCCGCCAGCCCCCCTCGCTGCCTGCTTCGGCTGGCACCCATCGCCTTCTCGCTGGGAAGGCTGGTTGCACGCAGCACTTACCCAATACACTATACGATCTATAGGGGCCCCGCGCGCTGCTGGGGTGCTGGCACGGTCCCACATGGGCAGTAAACCTGAGCCACCCTCTCCCGCCTGCCCCCGGAGCGGAGGGGCACTGCTGGCCTCGGGGAGCGGCACGGGGCATCCCAGCAGGAGACGGGTGATGCCAGCCCGAGGTTGAGCTCCATCGGTGGGGACCGATGCCCCACGGCTCTGAACGCAGCACGGGAGCCCCCAGCTTCCCACCTTCCCTGCTGCCCCCAACACTTCTCCCTCTCCCGGTCCCTCCAGCTACTCGCTGCTCCTTAAAACCATCCTCTGAAGTTCTCAGTGCCGTCGCATTAGATACTTAAAAATCCCCCTTCCCTGGCTTTTTCACAAAGGATGCCTCAAAAAACGCATCGCCGGTGCTCTTAACGTACGGTCAAAGAGCAGCTCCTCCGGTGGGACCTTTATTAGGAGCTTATTTCAAATCAGGCTCCGGCCAGCCTTGTTTTTCAACTGTTTGCGTTGCCGGTTGTAAAGCGGTTGAGGCGAGCAGCAGGCGGGTTTCGAAAGCGTTACCCACACAATCAAAAGCTGCTCTATTAAGTCGGCGGCGAGCGTTTCCGTGGTAAGCAAAAGTCGCCGGTTTGTGTACCTAGCGCAAAGGCTGCGTTTCAAAACATGCCCGGGTCGCTCTCCCGCTTACGCCGAGAACCGAGGAGGAGATAATGGAGGCAGTGTTTGGACATATTTCGGCGCTATCACGGAAATAACGCAAGCCGGCAATCCTCCTGCAGCTGCACGACGGCTGCGGCACCCTCCCGGCGCCGCGGGCACTTGGGGGGGACGCGGGCCTGGCCGTGCTGCTGGGGCTGCTGGGATAAAGCCAGGCGAAGCCCCCAGCTCCGCGGGTCGGTCTCCTTCCCAAAATCCCAAAAGCATTAAGGGCGGTGGGATCCTGGCAGCCCGGGGATGGCAGACCTGTTGCTGCCGCACCCGGTTAACGTGGGCGGTGGGTGGCACTTGCACCCTTGGGACAGGTTTTTGGGGTGGCAGGGCTGGGTAGGTGCAGGAGCAGCCTCTCACGGGGACAGAGCTGCAGTGTCGGTGTCTGGGGGGGCACACGTGCACCTTCCTGGGGGTCTGCTGGCACGGGGAGCAAGCGTGGAGGCCAGCGGGGTGCAGGGTGCGGACTGGCACTGTGTCACCCTGGGTGGCAGGGTGGGGTGCTGGGGTGGGAGTGGGGGGAGGAGTGGGATGGTGCAGAGTGGGAGTAGTGGTGTTGGGTGTTGGGTGTTGGTGTAGCGAGATGCTGCAGGATGGTGGTGCGGTGTAGGGCAGCAGTGTGGTGCCTGGTGCAGCGATGCCCTCTGCGGTGCCCGCTGCGGTGCGGTGGCTATGCCTGGTGTGGTTACGCCTGGTGCAGTGCCTGCCTCGGTGGTGCCCAGTGCAGTGCTCAGTTCGGTGCCCAGTTCGGTGCCTAGTCTGGTGCTGGGTGGTGCCCAGTCCGCAGTGCCCTTTTTGGTGTTCTGTGCAGTGCTCAATCCGGTGCCCAGTGCAGCGCTTGGTTCGGTGCCCAGTCCGGTGCCCCGTGCAGTGCTCAGTTCGGTGCCCAGTTCAGTGCCCAGTCCGGTGCCCAGTCCGGTGCCCCGTGCAGTGCCCAGTTCGGTGCCCAGTCCAGTGCTCAGTCCGGGCGGGGAGGGCATTTACGATCTTCCAACCAATCACTGTCGCCCCATGGTGCTGGGTCTGGTGCCCGGTCCAGTGCCCAGTGCAGTGCTCACTGCCCGGTTCCGTGCCCAGTGCGGTGCCCGGTCCAGTGCCTGGTTCAGTGCCCAGTCCGGTGCGGTGCTCAGTTCAGTGCCCAGTCC